>JAOTIZ010000003.1:28855029-28873777 GCA_027123425.1 Erythroxylum panamense | reverse complement strand
TAATAACATACTATTATGATAATAGGAGTGGTACACTAACTATTAAGTGGTGTAGTTGGTGTACTAACAATTAAGTGATGCATTAACAATTAATGACACACCATATTATTTCTATCTTTTATAACAGGAACCATATATTTACAATCACCCAATAAACATTTTATTTATCATAAAAAATGAAATGTCTAATCAAGTAGCTAAACTACTTAGGCTATGCACGTGGCTCCTATATACTTCATTATTAACAAGTGAGAGAGGTTGTACATCTTTAGTTCTTTGAGTTGGTGTTACAAACTCATGCTAAAAAAACAAATGACTAATAGTTTCAAGTATTTAATGATAAAAAGCACAAATGATAAAGATAGATAATGAACCATGGATTATGTATTTAGGGAGTACCACACCGTTGATATAATTGATAGCCAACCATATAATAAAGGATAGATTGTAGACGATAAAATGTGTCATTTTTAGAAGATAGATTATTGTTTTTCTTTCTGATTGTGTTCATTAGTTATTCCTAATTTTTAAACTTTGTTTTGTTTTGAGACAAGGAATTAGTACCTAATTCGAGAATGTAGAACTTAAATAAAACATAACAGATGATTACCAAGGATTTGTGACTTAATTCTAAGTAACAATTTATACAGATCTTTATTAAAAGCCATTATTGGTAAGAACTTTTGACTTCAAAACTCAATCACCACTTCCACTTCTTATGTTGAAGCACATCTAATTAATTAATGCTTATGTGAGTAAAAGTGTTATCCAAGCACTTAATTTAAATGATCTCACACTTAATTCAATTTTAGTTTAAATGGGCATACACATTTCAAACAAGAAAAATCATACTTTAGAAATAAAACTAGATAAAGAAAATGGAACCCAACCAAATTATGGATATGGATGCCACATACATACAGAATTAACTGTAGGTGTTTGCTAGAGCTAGGAGTAAGGAAAATGTTATGTAAGGCCTTCAAGTTGTTGCTTTGTACACTACAATGTAGATTAAAAAAAACAAGTTTGTGCTTAGGCATACCCAAGTTCAAGTAGATCAATCTATTTTTAGGATATTCCAAACTCTTAAATATATATGGAAGGGTGTTAATATATAATAAAACAGGAAGACTATAGAGATAGGCCATAATTTTTTGTTGTTTTAATTCTTTTTCCTTCTTTATAGGAGGTTGGGTGGATGGTATGCCCTCTGTATGAATGTAATTCCTGAGGTTGGTACGTATTTATTCACCTTCTTTAAAAGAAAAGGTCTTCTAGTAATTTTTCTTTACTTATTCAAGACTTTCATTTACTTCTTAATCTTTTTCTTTAATTTTTAGTGATAATTTATTGGAATAATTTTAAATGTTCATTATCCTCTTTTTGTTTTTAAGAGTTTTTAGCTTTTATTTTTCATGAAATTTTCTTTATATAAGCTATATATAGTTATTTGAGAGTTATTTGTTCTCTTAAGTTATATCTAAAGTATTTGTTAAATTATAACAAGAAGAAGAAGGCTATAATTTTTGACAATGATTTTCAAAGAATGGCTTTAATTTTATAGGATAGTCATTTTGCAATTTAGGATCTTCAATATGGTTTATAACTTCTAAAAAAACTTTTGATCTTTCTTTAATACATTAATATGTATTTCTTCCTTTTCTTTATTTTGCTCATCACAAATATAAACTATTTTTTGTAATTATATAATTCTAAAATAAACTCACAAGTATAACCTATTTTGTATGATTATATAATTCAATCGCAAACTTACAAGTTGCAATTATAATTGAATTTGTGATATTACATAATTTAATTATAAACTTGCAACTATAATTCAATTTGTATAATCACATAGTTCAACCATAAACTCTTAACTGTAACTTATTTTGTATGATTATTGATTAGATGATTAAATAATTCAATTGTAGACATACACTCACAACATCTATAGTTCAATTTCTATAACTACTAATCATATAATTCAACCACAAATTAACTAATCCATTTTGATGATTAACAAATTTAATTTATAATAGATAACCCAATTTATAATAAATATTAACGTTTCATTCAAATTTAATATATCTCAATCTCAAATTTTGGACAAGAACAACATTAAATTCATAATCAAATTACAAATTTCAATCAACAAATGAATAACCTCAAACTCAAATTCGTAACGCAATTTAAAATTTTAGTTTCCAATCTTCATAAAGAGTCAAAAAAACAATCAATTCTAATTTTCAAGTGAACTCCATGATAATTTTTATGAGTGAGACAAATTTAAACTTTCATTTTGTTCTACAATCACAAATTCACAATTTACAAGCCATCCATAAGTTAGCAAATTCACAAGCCTACAACACAATCAATCACACACAAAAGCACACACATACATACACAAACTATAGCAAAATATAACCTTGGATCTCAACATTGCAATTTTAGAATGCAACATAAAAGGCCATAGGGTAATGACTAGCAGTAGGTGGAGGAGAGGAGATGGTTCGCAACGTGAAAGGGTGAGCTGTGGGCTATACTAGGGGGCTATGGGGAAGCTGCGATGACTGCAGGGAGGTTACGACGACTGCGAGGGACTATGATAGTTATGAGATGAGCTTCCAATCGCTTTTCGTCTACGTGACTGCTTCTGTCTACATGTTGCGTTTCAATTTATACTTAGGTTAATTTTTTTTTGCATTTAAATCATTGGATATTTTGAATTTTACGATATCAACCAGTATACAATACTATAGTTTCGTATTATTTTTCAGTCGGTACTGATCAGTATAGTACAAAATCCAATATTCTATACCCAACACTGACAGAGAAGCAACAACAATGGAGAAGCAACAGGATGGATAGTGGAGCAAAAGCAGATGACACTAGTGTTGTGCGGAAACGTTAATAAATTCATAGTGAAAATAAAACAACAATAAGAACATCAAGAATTTTATACTGGTTCGGTAATGCCTACGTCCAGTTTGGAGACGACTGAATATTTCACTATAATCAATGAGTTCAATGGTGTTTGTCACTCAATTTTCAAAAGGACCCAAAATAACCCAAGCTCACACACTACTACTAGAAAAGAGAAAATATATATATATAGATTTTTTTCTCTCTCCCTCTCACTATTCTTCTCTCTCTTTTCTTCTGGAGATTTTTCTCTCACACTAAACAACTCTTTCTCTTCTCACACCAGAAACCTTAAGCTTTCCTTGTGCTCTCTTCTCCTCCTTCGTTTGCTTCTCTTTTATAGAGAATGCCATGGATGAATGTCAACATTAGCTGCACCAACTCCTTCAAGCCACCATTGTTGAGTCAATAATCACCGAAAGAAGTTTCAATTTCTGACTTTTCACGCTTCAATTTTTGACTTTCTTTGAGACAATAAACAACAAGTAGGAGTCGAGACAAAGAAAGAGGTAGATGAGGTTTAGTTTGGCTGTGTGTAAGGGAGGCGTCGGATACTTTCTCATTAGATTATATTGTTATAATTTTAATCCTCCAAAATTTTCATATTTACAAAACTTCCTTGATGTTTATTGATATTCTTGATATTAGTTGGTATTGATCAGTTCTAGGCTAACTCACTTATGCCGATCGATACTTATACCCGGTATGGTAAGATGCAATTTCATACTATTTTTCAATTGGTGTAATACAAAATCCATACCTTTGATCTAATAGCTAAATTGGATGATGAAGTTATCATCATTTAATTGGTTCATTAATACTTGTTACATCACGTGTACTTTAAAGCTATTTTAAACAAAAATATAAGAGAGATATTTAAAAATTAAAAATATCATAATTAGAATTTTCTTTTAAAAAATTAGTTACACTAGAAAATTTTTCTATTTCCTTTATCCTGACTGTAAAGTCATACTATTCATGGCATGTAACTTAAGAACTAAGGAGAGGAAATTGAAGATATAAGAAGGGAAAAGAGGGTGCCAGCAAAAGGAAGACGAAGTCAGGCCAAATCATTAATCGAGAAAAGCAGATTTTATCGAAAGTGCCTTTAGAAAGCTTAAAGAAAGCAACAAACCTATCACTGTGCGAAATCTGTTTAGAGCTTTTTGAAACTTCTCTCTTTCTATCCTTCCTCTCTATTTTGTCGTTTTCATTTTTGTTTTTTGTTTTTTGTTTTCACTTCCTTCATCGTATAAAGAAGTAAACATATCATATATGAGCTTAAAGTCATTAACTTTGGTGAGGTCATGTAGCAGAATGATTCCATCCAACCATCAAGAGCCAACTCAACAATTTCTTTAATCCAACAGTTAAGGGAGAGATGCTAACACTGGGATTAGCTGAGACGATATTGAAAGATGAAAAACACATGCGGCCTTGATAAGCACGTAAAAGATAATGTCAAATGTGATCATATCAAGTATGGACAAGCCAATCGCCCACCAATGCATGACAGCTAACCTAAACAGTGAAGTAGCCATGCCCCACCCACACAATCTTCTATCATAGAGGCTTAGAGCATTGCCATTGTGGCCTATACGTATAGTCTCGCTCTATGCGAGAAAAGCCTGATTGTTAGGCACCTTAATGGTTGTAATCTGTATGGCTTGTTGCTAATATGGACCATCTCTGCTTAGGATGCTTCTCACTCCCTCGGGCTTCGTGCTCACACCTCAAACTGGCTACAATGCTTTTTCCTTGTTTGAAAAGCATTTTGATTTTTGAGTGGCGAGAATTAATTTAGAGAGCTATTATCATCTCTTCTCCTATTGAAGCCGCTCAGAAAGCATTCCATGTTTCCAAAACCATATCTTTGGCTCCAGTGATGGTTTTTAACTTCTCAGTTCTCAGTCAAAAAATGAAAAGTAAAAGACAGGAGAAGGTGCTAATTCTTCCATTTTGTGTAGTCATTTAGTAGACAAACCAATAGTTTAAAGAAGAGGAAACATGAGTCTCTGTCTCTTCCAGTTTCCGTGACAGTACAATTGCTTTCTTGTCATTTTCTTTTGCTTTTCCCATGAGACTCTTGTCTCTTTCTCATTTCCTCAATTCAAAACATCCCTTCTAGTCTCTTTGGAATATTGTTGAGCAGTTTCTTTATTTTCTCTTGCTGCTTTGTTTGTTTCTGGAGAAGCTGGGAGGTCTGTACCTGGGCTGGAGCGCGCTTTTGTCCGGTTGTGCACTTTCCTTTTCTGCTCTTTGACGCCTGTAGACCAGGGACGAAGTTAATGCTCTGTTCAAAATTAGCATTTTACAACAGAAAGTTTTGATTTTGAAGATGCTCATTTTTGCGACATATGTTGGCAGGTCGATGCGAGGTGGGTCGGGAATTTGCTATTCTTCGCTACCAGTAATCTCTTCATCTTCATGCCCGTCGTTGTTAAACTCTATTGTTGGAGCCCAGTTTTAGATTCGTTGTCTCTGAGTTAACAATCTCCTCAGCCAAACTGAGGACTTTTGGCGAAGAAAGCTTACACTACTTCAGATGTTGCGCTCTTCTTAGGTCGAGGTATGAGATATTTATGGTTATAAAGCAGGGTCGTTCTCTGATTTGCGGACTGCAAATTGTTGAATGTGACAGTTTAGCATTCTAAGGTGAGGTGGTCTGTCCAAGAAAAAGAAGAGACATTTGTTTTGCATTTGGAGCTTGTGTAGATGCGCTCTCCTTTAAATGCTTAGAGCCATCTGGTGTACTAGCTCCGCAGTATTGGGATCGCACTTGGATTTTGTCACTGGATTATGTTTTGAAGTTCAAACTTTTAACAGAAACTATTAGTGGCTACTACTGGAGAAATGGGTTGTGCTGCATCAAGGATTGAGAAAGAAGAGAGGGTGCAGATGTGCAAGGATCGGAAGAGGCTAATGAAGCAGTTGGTAGAATTTAGAGGAGAATTTGCTGATTCCCAATTGGCTTATTTAAAAGCAATGAAGAATACTGGTGTAACACTTAGGCAATTCACTGAATCGGAGTCATTAGATCTCGGAAGTACACCTTATGATGTGCCAGGGCCTCCCTCGCCACCTTTTCCTTTACCTCCATCGCCACCACCTCCTCCTCCTTTCAGCCCTGATTTGAAAAGGTCTAATGATAGTTATAAAGAAGTGCAAGAAGAAAGCACAAAGGTTGAGGAGGTTGACTATAGTTTTATAAGTTCATCATGGAATACTTGGAATCCTTTTGAGCCTTATTCACAGTTATCTCTTGAGAGGAGTGAAATTGTGGATCCTGTTGTGGAAGAGGAACATTGGGCTGAGACTAAATCTCATTTTGAGGAAGATGATCAGGAAGATGGAGTTGGGAATGGTGTTGCATTTTCAAATACTCGAGATCGGCAGAAACAACAACCTGTAGAATTAATTGATGACAATTCTTCCACAATAAGCTGCTGTACTAAAGAAACTGCAGATAAGGCCGTGGCAAAACGGAGAAGGGGGAAGACGATGGATGGTATTGTTAAGGAGATAGATGATTACTTCCTCAAGGCATCTGCTGGTCGAAATGAAATAGTTGTTCTTATGGACGTGCCCAAAGGAGATACCTTTTTGCTACATAACTTCAAAGAAAATAAAAGTAATTACTGTTTTTTCTCAAAAATTAGCCTACTTGCATACTGTTGTTTATAAACATAAACATCCACCAACCACATTGAGATAGCATGAAAAAGAAGAAACCAGCCCTCCGGTAAACACATTTTCTGTTGATATTCGATAGCTGAGCAACTGAAGATCAAATTTTTCGAAGGGGATGGTTTGTCCAATAACCTCTCAAAGATGATAGTTCAAGTATAGAGACGAGACATTTAGTATGTGTTGTAGCTGAAATGTTGCCCACACTGCAAGTCTATTTCTAGTGACGCTCTAAATGCATTTATCTTTGGTATTCGGAATGAATATAACATAAAAGATTATTGCATTTATTGTTGCCATCTTCTTTAGTTGTGCACTCTTTTAATATAACCTAACTCTTTCAGGAAAGAGAAGTAATTCTGCAAAGGTCTTCAGTGCATTGTCATGGAGTTGGTCTTCTAAGTCGTTACATTATGGAAAAGATGCTTCTGAGGTTTGCAATTCGAGTGAACCATGCAGACCTGGAGCTCATTGCATCACACTTGACAAACTATATGCTGCAGAACAGAAGCTTTACAAGGAAGTGAAGGTAAGATAGTTTTTGATTTCTATGGGGTCACATCTATGCATCAATAGACTGATTACAGGTTTTCTCGTGGGGAAGAACATTCCTATCATATTGAATGAAAACACAAATACAAATGCACTATTCACACCTTGTGTTGAGGAATGGACATGTTCTCTTTCTCTCTCTCTCTATCCTGAAGCATCAGGCTTTTGGTGCCTGTACGTCCGAAAGCATTTTAGAGCATTTCATGTAGATGTTGTAAGGTGTCAAGTGGGAGGCTTACATAGTTGTAGTTGTCAATGATTTTCAAACGCAGCAAATGTCAAATGAAATTTGAACTACTTCATCTACTCTAAATCTATTTAGTACTGTTGCTTATTGAAGTTTGTTAACTTTTGAAACTTCTTTCCGCGCATGCTTCAAAATGTCAGTATCTGACTTCACATACATAAGTATTTATGTATCATATTTGTTTGTCTCCCATGGTATATCCCCATTTTTCTTTTTCCTATCGGTTTGATCATCAATGAATTGTAATATTCAGGAAGAGGAGATAACCAAATTAGAGCTGGAAAAGAAAACCACGTTATTGGCAAAACAAGAAGAAGAAAACCATGACTGGAGCAAGATTGAGAAAACTCGATTGAGTGTTGAGGGTTTGGAGACCGACATCAGGAAGCTGCAGCATTCAATAAGTACAACATGCTCGACCATACTGGAACTTATTGATGTTGAGTTATACCCACAACTTCTCACATTAATTTCTGGGTAATAAATGTGAAACTTGTTTCTAGTATAACTTCTTTTCATCCATTTGTCTTTTCTCTGTATTAGTAAGTTAAAAATAACTAGGTTATGAAGATAATTTTCCAATATCCAATGATAACAGATTAAATTTCTTTGTAACTTGTTGGTTTTTTCCAGGACATTGATTTGGTTTTCTCAAGAACATTGAATTTAGAATTCAACCCTGGCAATGAATTTGACATCCCTCCAAATAAATCTGACTGATTTTACTTAAATGTCAATTACCGTTGAACTTCCGCGGCTTAATTGTTTCTGCAGGCTGAAGAATATGTGGAGAACTATGTACGAGTGTCATCAAATTCAAAACCACATTGCCCAGGAGTTGAATCATCTCTCTGATGATCAGATTTGTGACTTCAGTACTGACTACCATCGCCAAGCTACAGCTCAGCTTGAGGCTGAGGTCAACTCGTGGTATCTCAGCTTTTGCCAACTTACAAAATCTCAACGAGAGTATGTTGCGACTCTAAGCACGTGGATTGAGCTAACCGCCTGCCTTGTGGATGACCAACATCAGAGTCTTTTCTCATCCTTGGTTCGGGGACTCTGTAAAGAATGGAAGCTTGCTTTGGATAGATTACCTGATAAGGTAGCCTTTTCTCTTGTGCAGTTTATTGTGTGGATCTCTCATTTGAGCTTTACTGTCTACCTAGCAATTAGTAGTGCATATACATTAATTAGTGCATACTTCAGATATAATTTCCTAAGAATATAGCTGCATAAGTGTCCAGCTAAACCTCATTTCTTCCATTGTTTCCATACGAAGAATTTATAATTTTGATATGATCTTGTACAGATAGCTTCTGAGACCATCAAAGGACTTCTGTCTGCTATCCAATCTATAATGTTGCAGCAAGCAGAGGAGCACACTCTGCACAAAAGATTTGATAAACTTGAGAGAAGATTGCAAAAGGAGTTGTTGTCATTAGATGAAATGAAGAAAAAACTTGATTGGAGCTTTAATGCTGGAGACACACAGCCTGAGTTGAGTCCTAAGAATCCTCTGTTGCTTAAGCGTGCAAAAACCGAAGCCCTGAAGCTGCGCACAGATGCTGAGAAGACCAAGTATATGAACTCTGTGCACGTTACCAAGGCCATGACCCTGAGCAAACTAAAAACAAGCCTTCCTAATGTATTCCAGGCATTAATAGGATTCTCTAACGGTTCTGCTCAGGCCCTGGAAGCTGTTTACAGGCATGGATCAGCAAGTGTTGAATGCGATGCGTCTGAAAACTCTATGAACTGAATCTGTTGTAGAGGGAAGTAGACAGTCAGAATTTACTGAAGAGTGATCATGATAACTCACAAGCCTGCAGCTGCAATTTCTTCATGGCATACAAGAATGTGAATCGGATTGTAAAATTAATTGTCAGTACTAAACCAGTCTGTGTAAATTTCATGCTTGAAGCTTTATCTGTGAACCACAGTGAGTTGCACTTGAGCCTTATTATTGAGCAGAAAAGTAGCCTAATGTATCACGATTCGGTTTAATGTGTGAATTTTGGTTGAATGTTTTATTCCACGAAACATTTCTTCTATTTTTCGGTGTGTTTATAGTAAATTAGGCAAACTGCAAGTATACCTTCAAAAAGAAGAGGTCAAACGTGCAGGTTCTTTGTTCCATGGAAGTTTGAAGAGGGCAATGATGTATGCAGCATGAACACGTGAGTTTATGGTCACAAAAAAGCAACTTTAAGCAGGCATCAAATATATTGTATTTTACTTTTATTTTTAATGGAAAATTAGCAATATTTCATTCCATCAGCTTCACTCAGGTCCTGAACATGTACCGTGCCTAATCTGAACAGAGATGGCGAGATAAATACGCATATTCTAGAGAAAGATATTGCATGGCTCGTACTTCATTTGAAACTTCTTCATATCAATTTCTAACCTAAACAAGTGAGAGATTACATTCTGTTACTTATTGCAAAAGTCTTGATGGTGAATAAAATAAAGAAGCAAGCTTCTTAGCTGATTCTTCCTACTTTCTAATTTCCATGTTATTCTACAACAGATATCAGTATCTAGCTAGCAGACATTGTGCTTATTCAAGCATTTAGAACAAGTAGGTTTCTTTTAGTGGCACCTTGCACATGGTGGCGGGACCATTCCAGGGTCTGAACATGGTCTCCTGGTACTATTACAAAAATTTTAGAACCGTAGTGTGTCTCCAAGAACACCCGTTCGGTTAGTTTCCAGAAAGCTATGCTACATAAGATTCTTAGGCAACATAATTAACTAAGAATCTTGAAAGTTCATAGAGAGCTTATTAGCTGTTTTCTATGTTTCGATTCGGTCCCAGTCAATTGATCGATCTGCAAAGCCATAGTCTGAGTTGTAAAGCCTTGTCCGACCTAATCTACTCATCATGGCAAGGCCTGCAAGAGATTGATGAACAATATATTCAAAAAATGAAATAGAAGGCCAATTTGATATAATATCTACCGGTTAAACATGCAAGGGCGTAGAAGCTCAACGTGAATGAGAGTTACAAGTCACACTAGTAGGCATACATACGGGATAAATATTAGGACGCATTAAGACTAATTAATTTTGTACCTTCCACCATTCTATAGAGAGCTGACCACCACCCATCTCTGGAAATTTGATATTGGTTTAGAGACTCTTCAATCTCTTTGTCATGCTTCCCCTCTAGCACTCCCTGCAAAGTAGTTACTGCTTCCTTAGTTTTCTTAAGAATACTGTTGTCGTCTTCAACTTCCAAGCGTTGAAGGTCATTCTGCGATGAAGTGAGGCTAACAGCAAGTGCAAACTGTGCAGCAGCAGCCCAACGTGAAGATGCCAGCCATCTCCTTTGTCCATCTAACTGTTTTTGCTCTTCCCTGCCCATCCTAATCTCTCCCTCCCCTCCAAGGGCTAGGCTGCGCAAGTATTGAGCATTTGCAGCCCCTGTACTCTGAACCATCTTAGAGAATGCACTATCCTCATTTGACAGCAATACCTCTGGTGTGTCATATTCCAGAACCTTAAGGATGAAAAGCATTATATATAAGAATCAACATACAGAAAAGAATCAATCAATGAAGAGGGAATGTACAGAAAATTCTTTTATATGATTCTAGTAAATGGGAGAAAATAAGATCCACGTGATGAACAATTTATTTGACTATGTGTTTGCACTATCTCCACGGGATGCAATAAATTCAAAACATACCCGGCCTGAGTCCAGCAGAAGGATGCGATCACAATCTATGATTGTATTAAGTCGATGGGCAATAATTAGCATTGTACATGATTTGAATTCTTCACGAATGGTTTTTTGAATAAGAGCATCAGTTCTAACATCAACAGCTGCAGTTGCTTCATCAAGAACAAGTATTTTTGACCTCCGCAAGAGAGCTCGTGCAAGACTTAAGAGTTGTCTCTGTCCAACACTAAAGTTCTCCCCTGCCTCAGAAACCTTAACATATTACCAAAGGAGATTCCAATCAAGTTAAGGTATCGAAGTTATAGGGTTATGAATATAGAATATTTCTCATAGATCAAGTTCAGATAAAACTCTATCAGCCTCCAAAATAAACAAAAAAAAGGGGTCAAACCTCTGCATCCAAGCCTGATGAATTCCTTCGAATGACGTCCTTCAAATGTGCCCGCTCTAATGCCTCCCAAAGATCAGCATCATTGTGTTCATTGAAAGGATCAAGGTTAAACCTTACAGTTCCTGCCAGAGTAAACCATGGTCAACTCAGTCATTTGGTAGTGATCACAATTGAGGCAAAAGTTACCCGTGGTCTACCTGAAAAAAGAACTGGAGATTGTGGTATAATTCCAAGTACTTTGCGTAGATCTGTCAACCCAAATTTTGCAATATCGCAATCATCAATCATGATTCTTCCTCTTTCCAGTTCCACAATACGAAACAAAGCGTTCAGCATACTAGATTTCCCAGCACCAGTCCTTCCAACTATACCAACTTTGTCACTTGGAGAAACAGTGAAAGTTAATCCATGCAGGACAGGAGGAAGCTCAGGTCTGTAACGTAAGATAACATCCTCAAATTTGATGGATCCCGATGAAGGCCATCCAGGAGGTGGACGGTTGGTTTCGATAACAGAAGGGGCCTCTGATGGCAATTCTATATATGTGCCCACCCGCTCCACAGCATTTAAACTATTCTCAGCCAAACTTGCAAGTCTAAGTACTGCTGTCAGCAAACTTGTAATGTTCAAAGCATAGCTGAGCAGCAGACCCATAGTTGATGCAAATGCCTTCTGGTTCTCTGCTTTTCCATTTTGCATGACTGCAAATGTTGCTGTAAACCAAATCATGAGTCCTCCCAAAATTTCTAAACGGATACCGAGCCACCGGTTTGCACTCATGTTGACAAGGGTGAATCTGATGTTGTTGTCCATAGATTTTCCATTGATTTCAGCCATCCGGTCATAAGCTTTGTATGCACGAATAGTTGGCAATCCATTCAAAGCTTCTCCAAATTGAGCATAGACAGGTGATCGGCTTATGGAATCTAAGCGCTTTACTTCACGTGATGTGCTCTATGCAAGAAAGCAGTGTTAAAAGTGAGACTACTGTTTGCAAAACTAAATTGTGCTTATGCAGGGGTCAAAGAGACTGGTTTCAACAGATTGTCAAATGTAAATATTGAATCATGGGAGTGGGAAAATCTTTAACTTTTGGTTAAAGGAGCCACAAAAGGAAATGTGTATAATGTGTCTGGTTCAATAACAAGGAGGCTAAATATGATCAATTTAGATAATATTAACCACCTTAGACAAATATATTTACAATTTAAGCAAAGAGTAAATGGGGCAAAGAACTTTAACATACCTGATAATAAAGATAGCACCAGTAAAACAAAACCAGAAGTGGCATTATGCCCCACAGGGACATCGTGCTCACAATTCCGATGAGGACAAATGTTGAAAGGAGTTGGGACACTTGGCCCAGAAACATATTAACAAATATGGCAACGTTCCTATCAATGTCACCAAGATCCTTAGCAAACCTATTTATGATTCGTCCAAGAGGGTTTGTGTGGAAGAAGGACATTGGAGCCCTTAATATGGAATTAAGCATGGCATCATGTAATCTTCTTGCAGCATAAAGACTTGATATGATCAACCAATATGAATTCAGAAGGGTCACCGAAACCTGGAGATATATAAATGATAAACAAAAAGGGTTCAAATATCTACATCAAGAATTTTCTACCATAATGGTAAATAACTTTGGGAAGCAAAACAAGTACTTGTTGAAAAATTGTTTTAACTTGGACAATATTAACTGATCAATACCTGGCCAATTGACAAAGCTGAATAAATTAGATTGTAGTATATAGGACCATGACTTTTTGGAGTGCTCTGATCGGTCCAGCTACTCAACCATGTACTGCTTGAAACTCGTAAACCTTCTGTCATGATATAGCACATAAAGAGTATCATTACCACCCAAGTACCTCCTAATGCATTCTTGTACCTGAAATTACAATCAGAGGTATTTTTCAGGGTAAAATCTTAGTTCAGGAAAAAAAAACTTATATATAACATATATACATATTTGTACATAAAAGTTACAGGTGATTCCACCATATAACTATATTAATTATCTAGATATGATATAAGAAAATTGCACTTGATTTCATCATACACCTTACAAAATAGAACTATCACATAAAAATGTATGTACATGCATTACCTCGCCAAGACTTTATAACTGACAACACCTGTTTCCCGCTCTTCCTGCTTGATAAGAACAGATTTTCCCGCTTTTGGCTTTTTCGAATCATTTGCGGTCTTTGGCAAGTCATTCATTGTTCCATTAGCCACAGGTTTGGAGGAAGTTTTTTGGTCAGCTGTTTCACCTCCTTCATTGTCTTCAACATACTCTTCCATTTTTCCAGCATTTTCCATCAGCTTTTGGAATAATACGCCATTATTAGAGAGCTCCTCAAATGTTCCCTCCTCTTTTACCATACCCTCATGCACAAGGATGATTCTATCAACTTGAGAAAGAAAATGTAGCTGATTCGTGACAAGAACTCTTGTTTTAGTGTTTAACTCCACCTTGATGCATTTATCAAAAACCTGAAGAAAGTTGCTAGTGCACATTAATAATCTCAATGCATCAAAATCATAAACACATGCAGACCAATGAAAACCCCAACTTCTCAGTTACCACACATGTTAAAGCTATAAACAAACTTACATGTCATGAATTAAACCTTCATAAGTAGTCAAATATCTGATTCATGATAATAAGGGGAAAGGAAAAGTTTATTTAGCACATTAACTCTTCTGCTATTCCCATTTTGAAGTGTACCATCAATGCCCATTCAAATAAAAGATGTCAATTTCTGGATCATATGCTGACTTTTGCTATTAATTCAAACTTTATTTTGCTTATCAGGATCTCTACCCATTGGTATTTACTAGATGTCATCAAGTAAACAACAGTTATCTCTTCATCATATACATATCTATGTTTGATTTCACACCACGAAGAAAGATTGTTGACCATGGATCAGGTCAAGATTGTCAAAGAGTAATGATTAGTGATTTACCTGTCGACCTACGTGTGCATCAAGAGCACTCAAGGGATCATCGAAAATATATACATCTGAATTGGAATAGACGGCCCTGGCCATTGAAACTCTTTGCTTTTGCCCACCACTAATATTAACACCTCTCTCACCAATCTCAGTCAGATCACCTCCCTATAAAGCAAGCATCAGAGACAGACAAACAGTCCGAAAATGCAAATCGTTGATCAAGTTTTGACCTCTTTGAAAATAGTTACATGATAGAAAAATATTTTCAACCAACTTACAGGCAGCAATTCAAGGTCATGCTGCAAAGACGTTACATCTATTGCTTTCTCATATCTTGCTGAATCAAAGGCAGATCCAAATAGTATGTTATCCCGAACCTGTAACAAATCATTGTAAAATCACCACCCAAACAATAACTTCATTTCCATGTGACTAAACTAAAGGTAACTTGAACTACTGAGTTAAAATTCCAACAATGAAGTAAATATATCAATTTCAAGTCAAAAACTTCACGTTCTAGAAAGTCAAAAAAGAAATAATCACAGCAATATGAACTCTAAAACAGTTCTCACATAAAATTCCCAAAATGTACAGGTCAAAACTTACTGTTGCATTAAAAATCCATGAAACTTGTGGAACATAAGCAACTGTTCCTCTAATAACAACACTAGCATCTGACATTGCTGGAAGTTCCCCAAGCATTGCTGAAATAAGCGAAGTCTTTCCCTCTCCAGTGCTGCCAACAACTGCAACTAGGCTACCAACTGGTATATCCAAATCAACGTTGGACAAAGTGGGCTTCTCCGCCTAAAATAAAAGTAAACATTTAGGCATAATTGCTACTGTACAAGCATAGAATTTCCGAGGACAGATGAAATTCAGGTTGTCAAGCGCAAATGCAACTGCAAAATTTAGCAATCACAGGTATTTAACAAAAAAAAATCCTGAGTAGCCAAAAGCAAGTTGATTTTGGAGAAGAAGATGATAAATTAAGATGTTTCTCAAAATCACAACTGCAAAAGGAAGATAACAGACAAATCTTTGAAATTTTAGACATATAAACTCAACGATAAAAGCTTGTATACCTTTGAATCCCAAGAAAAATGTCCATTCTTAATTGAGATAGCTGGTAATCTAAGATCAAGTGGCGGGTTCGGCAAAAGGATTCTATCTTCAGCTAAAAATAGCTCCTCCAAACGCTTTAAAGACACATTTGCATTTACCACCTATCAGATTACACGCGCATTAGATTCCAAAAGAAACAAAATCAATTTTCTGACGCACAGAACAGTCCAAGGAGGCAGTTAAATATCCTTAAGAAATTGAACTATAAAGGAATCAAGGAACAAGTTTTCATGATTGCGTGACCTCATAACTTCCCTGCATTTGATTTGGATTTATGACAATGTTTAAGTAATTAAAATTGATATTACAGAAAGAGAATTTATCAACCTAGCTATCTCAGTGTCTTGTTTGGTTAAATTGATCAACATTAAATCAGTAATCACTCTTCCTCTGCTGACAACACTTAAGATATTCTCAGCAATATACATTATTACTAAAAAGAAAGCAAAGAGGAAACTGTTATAGACCTGAGTGATTATATTAGGAAGCATGAAGAGGGGAAATCGTAGCACAGCGAACAAGGAGAGAGAAGTAAATGCCCTTGCAGGTGTCAGATCTCCCCCAAGCAAAGTATACATGCCAAATGAAGCCACAGTAACCACCACTGGAATGCTGTTAAGTATGAAGGCATTGCACTGCATGGAAAAGAAACAAGTCAAGTACTTGCCGAAAACAGCTTTTGTTGTTAGACATAAACATTTACCTTCTCAGAAAAAACTTGTCAAAGTTTACTAGCAGCAATCATATCAAAGCACAGAAATATGAACAACATTTAAATTTGAAAACATTAAGTAATAGTCTTAGAGGCAAAAACAAAACGTCCAATTTCAACAGTTTTTGGAAATTTAATATGTTATATAGCATCATGAATTTGGGACCGCTTAATAGTGCCCTGCATATTTTCCTCTCATATTATTCTCTCTGATAGAAAAATGAAAAAAAAAAAGAGAAATTCCACTATAAAAGGCTCTGGTCTATTTTTTCAGCTAATAATCTTTTTACTTTTCTTTTCTGGAGAATGCAGTTACTTTCCATGTGATACAATGCCAGTAGGTATCCTACAAGACGTTTTTGTCCACCAGCCCATGTGATACATTACTGTTATTCAAGATGCAACTTTGAAGTAGCAAATTATGTTATGTACAATATTCATGTCTCCAGCATTTAAGATATGTGGGCGTGTAGCTAAAAATAAGCATCATATGGAAGTCTATTGAATATATTCAGGCCATACCGCTCCTAGAAGTGATGTTTTTCTGAACCATGATAATTCATCATCTCGGATGTTTTGAACTTTACCCCGGAAACTATTCTCCCAAGCATAGCATCTAATTCATTTCAAAGAGTTAGAATTATGAATAGATATCCTCATTGAAGATTAACAAAATCCTTCATAAAACTAGCATACTTCACAGTGTCCATTGCGGCCAAAATTTCATTCATGAGCCCTATTCTTTTGTCAGTCCGCTGCAAGCCCTCCTTAGACAACTTCTGCATCCTGCTTATGACAAATGTCTGTTGCAATTTACATTGAAAAGAGAAGGAAAAATAAATTAGGGGCCTCCCATTCATATAAAATAAACAAAAGAAGCCTGATGGGTTATTGCATCGGGAAAACCCAATGACTGTCAAGAGAATTGGACAACAGTTTTCAGTCAAGAGATGCTCCTATATTCCTCCTATTTTAACAACATATCCTAATTGGCGAGAACAAAGCAAAATAAAACAGAAAGTCCTTGTATGAAATATTGGTATTCAAATTCATTTTCCCATAATCATCAAACTAAGTTTCTCAAATTCATGAAACTTTATACGTTCATAATGATCTACTCATGCGGTTCATTGCGCATTATACTCTTAGGCAACAAAACATGTTCTTTAAATTCAGAAAATTTTAGAGATCTTATTCCCAGTTATAATCTGAATCCATTCGGTAAAAATAGTTTGGTAATCTTATCTTCCCCCCGAAGCATAAATAAAAAAGGAGTGCATTCCTTAGTCAAAATGTGCATGCAGGATAAACCTGGGGAAAGACATCGATGTGCCACTGTTCATTCAAGATGTTAACCCAGTAGGACAAAGACAAGGGAGACTTGTATATAAAATTCTTACCAAAAGAAACAACTTAATTGTAAGTGAGAAAATTCTCTATATAAAGACGAAAGAAGATCTTAACTTTAAGAAAAGGATAAAACTAGTGGTGATATGAAAATAAGCCATTTAAGTCAATTCAACTAAATGAGGAACAGGCCATCTTTACCTGTATGGGAAAGAGGAGTACTAACAATAGTGCTCCGAGAAGTGAAGCAACACCCAACTGTTGATAAAGAAGAACCATTGCAATAACAATTCGGAATGGAGCTGACCAAACGGTATGAAGTGATTGACAAATTTGCTGTTGATAGAAATAAAAAAATCAACTCTAAGCTGGTGGAACAGCGACAGAAATTTCAAAGAAACAGAAAAGTGAAAATAACTGAACTGATAACAACATTTAGTTATTTACATATAAAGAGTAATTGCATGTAATGAAAGACATGAGTTCCTGTAAGATTTTCAAAACTTAAATACAAGATTCCTATATCATCCTTGTTGAAGTCCTGATGATATTGCGTCAACATTTAAACAGGATGAGCATCTTCTTCTATCAGCTAATCAAAGGAAGTTGTGAGGGAAACATATTGCACAGACAGTTAACGTCAGCTACAAAGGTGACCTTAAGGAACACCTGTTCTGCATATGCATATGACTATTACTAAGCCACACAATCAAACATTAAGAATGTGAGTGGCCACAGATATTACTAAAGAGTTAGCATAAGTGCTTTCCAGTGTCATTTGTGTTGATAAATTTCTGATATAGTAAAATGATCATCGTCAACTTTCATGTCAATTGTGGAAGCTCATTTAGTGAACAATTTGTATCATAATTAAATACAGATGAATATTTTCCAATGAATCATGCCTGAAGTGTTTCAGCATCCGTTGTCATTAAGTTGGTAATTTTTCCAGACTGGAACTTCCGCCGTGCTTCATGAGTTAACCTTAGAGATTTCCGAAATACAGCAGCAACCTAAAATGTATACATAACAACATAAAATAAATTAACAAGACTATCAAGACAGGTAAGACAGTAATGGATCATGATGCTGAACAATTGCCTTAATCATA
>JAOTIZ010000003.1:28840120-28854929 GCA_027123425.1 Erythroxylum panamense | reverse complement strand
CAGTCCGCTGCAAGCCCTCCTTAGACAACTTCTGCATCCTGCTTATGACAAATGTCTGTTGCAATTTACATTGAAAAAAGAAGGAAAATAAATTAGGGGGGCCTCTCGTTCATATAAAATAAACAAAAGAAGCCTGATGGGTTATTGCATCAGGATAACCCAACGACTGTCAAGAGAATTGGACAACAGTTTTCAATCAAGAGATGCTCCTATATTCCTCCTATTTTAACAACATATCCTAATTCACGAGAACAATACAAAATAAAACAGAAAGTCCTTGTATGAAATATTGGTATTCAAAGTCATTTTCCCATAATCATCAAACTAAGTTTCTCAAATTCATGAAACTTTATACATTCATAATGATCTACTCATGCGGTTCATTGTACAGTATATTCTTAGGCAATAAAACAAGTTCTTTAAATTGAGAAATTTTTAGAGATCTTATTCCCAGGTATAGTCTGAATCCATTCGGTACAAATAGTTTGGTAATCTAATCTTCCCCCAGAAGCATAAATAAAAATGGAGTGCATTCCTTAGCGAAAATGTGCATGCAGGATAATCCTGGGAAAAGACATCCTTGTGCCACTGTTCATTCAAGATGTCAACCCAGTAGGACAAAGACAAGGGAGACTTGAATATAAAATTCTTACCAAAAGAAACAACTTAATTGTAAGTGAGAAGACTCTCTATATAAAGACAAGAAAGAAGATCTTAACTTTAAGAAAAGGATAAAACTAGTGGTGATAGGAAAATAAACCATTTAAGTCAATTCAACTAAATGGAGAACAGGCCATCTTTCCCTGTATGGGAAAGAGGAGTACTAACAGTAGTGCTCCGATAAGGGAAGCAACGCCCAACTGTTGATAAAGAAGAACCATTGCAATAACAATACGGAATGGAGCTGACCAAATGGTATGAAGTGATTGACAAATTTGCTGTTGATAGAAAAAAAATCAGCTCTAACCTGGTGGAACAGCGACAGAAATTTCAAAGAAACAGAAAAGTAAAAATAACTGAACTGATAACAACATTTAGTTATTTACATATAAAGAGTAGTTGCATGCAATGAAAGACATGAGTTCCTGTAAGATTTTCAAAACTTAAATACAAGATTCCTATATCATCCTTGTTGACGACCTGATGATTTTGCGTCAACATTTAAACAGGATGAGCATCTTCTTCTATCAGCTAATCGAAGGAAGTTGTGAGGGAAACATATTGCACAGACAATTAACCTCAGATACAAAGATGATTTTAAGGAACACCTGTTCTGCATATGCATATGACTATTACTAAGCCACACAATCAAACATTAAGAATGTGAGTGTCTACATATATTACTAAAGAGTTAGCATAAGTGCTTTCAAGTGTCATTTGCGTTGATAAATTTCTGATATGGTAAAATGACCATCGTCAACTTTCATGTCAATCGTAGTAAACAATTGGTATCATAATCAAATACAGATGAATATTTTCCAATGAATCATGCCTGAAGTGTTTCAGCATCTGTTGTCATTAAGTTGGTAATTTTTCCAGACTGGAACTTCCACCGTGCTTCATGAGTTAACCTTAGAGATTTCTGAAATACAGCAGCAACCTAAAATGTATACATAACAAGATAAAATAAATTAACAAGACTATCAAGACAGGTAAGACAGTAATGGATCATGATGCTGAACAATTGCCTTAATCATAACCAAAAAAATGATGGAGCAACAGTAAGAAATTACCAGAGTTGATCTTAACCGGAAACCAACACGCATTACATTCTGAAAATACTGAGCTTCAAATAAAACGCCCAAAAACTGCATAAAGTCCAAAAAGCAATTGAATCCTATCAGTTAAACAATTCCAGTACACAATAGGATTGCATAGATGGAGGGACATTCTACTTATACATATTGCCTTTACAATGTCAAGAATCAAAGATAAAGGTTGTAGTAAACATATACAGGTTTTATCCCATCAATTCACATTCTCGGAACATCGAATAGTTGGAGAATCATATCAGACCACTCCAGCAAAGATGGAGAAAGCATAGATGTAACCAATACAGGCTGGATCACCTTCTTGCATAGACTGCAAAAAGTTCAAGAAGCAACATAAATGAAAACTAATAGGAAAAAAGATCAGTGGGTATCACATCTTCAATGTCAGCAATCAAAACAAACCCTGAGTTCCTAGTCTTTGAAAACCCCATGCACCTCACCTTCACAAAACCGTAAGCCAAAAAGAAGAGAAGCAAGTTCTTTGTAAAATCAAAGTATTAGGAGATTATTTGATCTCTGTCAAAATACAGCTAACCTCTACTGCATATCTAACTGAAATCCAATGAAGAACAAGAAGCTAACCTTTAGCAGCTGGTTCAGGATCAGAGGCCCCACAAATTGGGAAGCATCATTCCCTATCTGCAAGTTGATTGAAAAACAATAAATACTTCAGATATGTAAAATAAGATTTGGAATATTAACATTTGAGACTTATAATCCATGAAGAGAAGACCATTTGCTTAGCTACGATTATAGTCCAGACTAAAACACCAAAAGATTAGTTCATTACCTTCCAAAAGCCTCCCCACCAAAACCTATAAAAGGTCAAAACGGGAAAACCAAATTAGATGCATTTGGCATTGCTCACGTAAAAATAGATTGGTGAAAGATGGATACAAGAAGGATATATCTAATTCAGCCTTGGTTTAACATTCTTTCAACATGATAAATCACATTTTCACTGTTTTTCATATTATGATGACACTAAAGGATAAATAAATAGAAAAGAAACACGCGAATAGGAAGAAAAATGCTACATTATGCAAATTAGTTATGTAATACATGCGTGATAACCTTTCTTCCACTTATCCATCCAAACATTTGGTGACTTCTAACCGAAGAAATGCAAGAAGTTTGATAATTGTTCTTTTTCCTCATTGGGATGAAGTTTTCGTTCTTAGTTCACTCTAGTATTCAGTTTCTGGGCACTATGAGAGTGAATTAAGTAGAAAGATTAGAAGTATTGCAGAGCTTCACTCTAACTGTTTATCTTGGTTTCTTTTGCTAAGACTGTATTGTCCTTCACTTCACAACTTTGTCTTGCTTGGTCAATAAAATCATGAACCATAACGCAGTTAATATCAATGCAAATACATGCTTTGTCTACATTTACGTACAAAATCAACATTAGAAAAGCAAAAACAAAACAGAGCAGTTTCCAGATTGTCACTGTTCTTACCTTCCTCCAAGGCTACTATTCAGAGCTCTTAATAGCCATGGTTTTGGTCTTTGTGATTCCTCAGCCCAACATTTCTGGAACCTACAAACTCGACAAAATATATGATACATGAAAAAGATATGCAGACATTAAGTCGGGATAAATGCAAGAGAGAACAAACACTTACCTGTTGTTCAGCGTTTCAGTCCGATCCCACGTATCCAATTTCCATATATCCTTGTCTGTTATAGGTCTTTTGTAGCCAAGCTTCATGAGGGGACCCATCCATGCAAAAAAGATTTCTAGAAGAAGAAAAAGTGAACCACAACAAAATTAGTGAAAGCCAAACAATAGTAGAGACCTTGATTTCCAATATAGATGTTTCATGCTGTGATCAATATGTCAATTTTCACATTGCAAATTAACTGAGAAAATAAATCCATTTATAGATACATTGATTAACTTGTGTATCATAAGATGCATATATTAAAGAACTGGAAATTTTTATTTCAATATAAACGGAATAAAGAATTATTTGTCATTGCAAGACCACCCCTAGTACATGAAGTAATTTACGGTAATTCTCTTATAAGAAAGATGATTTATATTAAGTTGTCAGATGATGCTGCATTTCCAGATGAGAGAAGTAAGGAGCTACAGAGATTTATAGGTATGTACTTGAAATTATGTTGGCGCGTCGTTCTGGACATATGGGATCTTCTCCGGGAAGTTCATAATATTCAGCATCATCAACATGTTCCGACCGGATAGGAGTATACCCAGGATAAGGATCCAAGACAGGAACATAAACTAGAAGAAGTACTCCAAATAGAGCCTGTAAGAAGCATTAGGCTTATATCAGAACTCAATTCTCCTGTTTTACAAGGGAATGAAAAGTAGAAACTACAAATGATATCATGTTAATCAAAATAAAAAACACTAGTTTTTTTCTTTGAAAAAGGTTGTAACTATCCAGCTTGATCCATGATTGCTGTATCAGTAATCTTTTCCTTTTCGAAGGCAGTTGCAGTGATATTTGTCAAACAAATCTACAAAGGTCAACCCAGTTCTAGTAGAGGACAATAATATCCTGGCAACAGGCTTAAATTGAACTACCCAATTTTGTGAATACAACCACAGAACGGAGGTGGCTAGCTTCTTTCACGGGAAACAACCAGCAACCAATGTGTTAATTTTCATAAGACAGTAAGTTAACTTGAGGTAGCCATTACAAGACTAATTCTAGTATTAAAAGCACATCATACAGAAGTAAAATAGAGTCACCACAAAAGTACAATGGAGTTCATCGTTGAGGAAGAGAAATATCAACAAACCTGAGCAAAGATCTCGCTGATGTACAGAAACAGAACAGAGCTGTGCAAACAATATAAACTGTAAGTTGCCATTGCTTGGACATAGTTGATGAACAGACATCAAAATTTTAGGTCTAAGACAAGATATATATATGATACAAGTAAATGTGAGCAAGCATGAGAGAACGAAGAGACAAGGAGGGAGGGAGGACAAACGCTAACCTAGCATAGAAATCTTTCACTGTAAGAATCAGGTTGAGCATGACAGCATCGCCCACCAAAGTGTAAATAACCCCAAATCGAACAAACCACCGAAATTCCCGAATGTAGACTTTGGTTTCAATACCAATCAAGACCAACATAGAGCACCAAGTAAGAGCCTCAATGATCAGGGAAACAATCTGCCAATAGAATAAGGATCAAAAGGATTTCAAAACCATACATGTTTGTGTCTAATAGTGCCAATGGCTGTTAAATGCAAATTTGAAAGAAAAGGTTCGCTTTTTTCAGAAGCATGAATGATTATAAGAAGTGTAAACCAGCAAATCTGTGAGACATACAAATATAATCTAGAAACAAAGAGTCAAACATCTGAGGAGGCAGGGGTTCTAACTAAGGAAGCCTAACTCCAAGTTGAAAGTATGATTTGTTGACCATGTCAGCCAACACATTGCATAGTGGGGACAATTGTTGTTGGTCATAATTTAGCAATTCTGAAACCAAAACTCCTTATAAGATGGAGAATATGGAAAATCACGTCTTGGATCACTGGGAGAAAGAAGTGCTTGTATGAATGAGACTCCTAACTTTAGATGCCTATTTTACCGTAAAAACAAAAGGTCCAAGCACTCAGACAAAGATTAATACCAGAGTTCATTTATAGCAGCCATAGGAGTAGCACAATGCTTGAATTACCAAGCTAAGTATTTTTGTCACAAAGGGCAGAGAGTGTAAGACTAAACAAAGAGCAAGGTGCAGAAAACGTGAATTGATAACAGACCAAAATCACATATTTTGTCCAAAAAAATTCATCAAACAATCAGGTCCTCCTCCAGACACGATGGCTTTTGCAGGACCAACTTCTTATTTTTCATATTAAAGCCCTTGATCTATCCTAATTGTTGTCCATTAGGTATTTAAAATTTTTGTTAATGCAGATCAACGTAAAGGCATAAACCATCAAAAACTAGGAGGAAATCAGAGGAAATGGTACCTCATATGGAGCAAGGCCCGTTTGTCCATCTATATTCAAAACCGAGATGCCCATGATCAACCTGAACAATGGCTCCGCAGTAGAATAGGCAGCAAGCAGAACCAACATATAGTTGTACCATTTAGACTTCAGACAGAACCTTTGGACCTTAACATTTTTCTTGGTAAGCCATATCCTATAGAAGCAAAGCCCCATGAGAACCAACTGAGAAATTACTATCACCAGACTATCGGTGGCGCAGGGCGTGTATGCACCAAAGGCATTTTCCACGACCTTTGTCCACTTTCCATTTGGCACTGGCTGGCAATACCAAACCAAAGGCTTGAAAGCCATCGTTTTGGTACTTCTTTACCACTATTCTTCACTCGTTCAATGCATAATCCACGAGAACTAAGCTCTGCAACATGACAAACCATATCCATCATCATAAGAAAGGAACTAACGCCTGATACTCGAATCAAAATTAATCACAAAAGTCAACAAACACCGTGTTTTCCGGTAAAGTTACATATATAAGTTGGCCTTTACACTTTATGAGTTTTAACTTGATGATATTATAGGTAGATGGAGTTCTTTTCAGTGACCAGAACCAACCAACAAACCCAGGCGACAACCAGGAGATAAGAGACAATCAAAAGAAGAGGATGATGATAATGAAACAATTTTAATAATACTTAGTCTCCGTTTAACTGAACTAACCAGTAATGAAGAATTAACACTCGCAAATGAATCATTTGCATAACCAAATTGTCTTGTAAAGGAAAAATAACTCATTGGACTTTAGAAAAGCTAAATAAAAAAGAAAAAGTAGCGGTGATCTGCCAAGATTAATAACCTGCAACTAACAAAATAAGATACCTATTGCTCCAGCAATTATTAGTCAATGATGAACTAAAAGAGCAAACACAAAACTCAACCTTGAAATGAAAAGGTTTATTCTTTAGCCTCAAACTCCGGAACCCAGCAACCAAAAAAACACAAAGGCAAAAGACAAACTTTCTGGGAAATCAATGAACGATCCAAGGAAAAGGTAACAATAAATACACGGGGTTAAAGGAGCGATCTTTTCAAGAGATAACAGGGAGCCAAGACACGCCAGAGCTTTCAGAGAGATGAGTACTTTTTTAAGTTAACAGATGAATGTGATTATAGTAAGTTCCCAGCCAAGACAGCTCGGGATTCAATAGATATGAAAATGCTAAATAGGGGTATCGAATCCAATTCTCCTGAAGAAATCGATTTAAAACAAAAAAACAATCAGAAGCAACGTCTTCACCGCCAACGTATTATTATTAATCTACACATGTATGGAAATGGAAACAAAAAGTGTGCCTTACGTGAAAATCAAGGATTAAAAGGTCAATACCTACGAGGTGAGAGGTAAGTATTTATGTTTTTAATGATGATTCTCCGTATTTTATTGATAACTTTTGTGGGGTAATTATGTCTTTTTTGTAGTTGTGGTTGTGGCGGTTGGGTCTGGTCACTAATGTCAGTGGCTTTTGATTAGGTACGAATCTTGGCGTTGATTTGGCTGAAGAATTAAAATATGATTCTTCAGCCATATTTTCATACTTAACTTTTACTCTCTTTTTTTTGGTGCAACTTAACTTTTACTTTGCATACTTAAAAGTCTGCCCTTTTCTTTTCTTTTTTTATTACATTAGGTATCCTGGTTTAGTCAGACTAATTCTAAGCTCCTATGACCTCACCCCAAAAATTTAGAGGATGTAAATCTGGAACTCCAAGATT
The DNA here is from genome assembly GCA_027123425.1 of Erythroxylum panamense. Taxonomy (NCBI): domain Eukaryota; kingdom Viridiplantae; phylum Streptophyta; class Magnoliopsida; order Malpighiales; family Erythroxylaceae; genus Erythroxylum; species Erythroxylum panamense. The sequence continues at coordinate 28,847,441 of JAOTIZ010000003.1, read as the reverse complement.
CCTCAGGTTCCTACGTAGCTTGTACACTTCTGTACATAAGGAGTCTTCACACACCCCAATAGATGATTGATTAGGTATTTAAAAGTCTGCCCTTTTCTTCCTAATAGTGTATGGTACTATGGTTGAGCTTTCAAAATTAGTTTACAGGATTTTGAAATGTTTAAAAAATTGGATCAATGAGTGAATCTAAAAAGAGGCAATGGTTCAACCGAAATTTAATCATGATTGTATCGGTGATTAATAAATATATAAATTTTTATTTTATATATTTTATATATAAGATAATTTTTACACATTATTTAATTATTTATTGATCTAATTGTAAACTTAACTTAAACTTTTAAATTTTAAAATATACAATTTAAAAAAATCATCAAATACAACACAAAATAAGATAGTAAAGCTCACTAGTCATATTTCATCAAAAAGATTAAAAAAAAGATCACTAGTCATAATATTCATTCAAGTTGAAATTATCAAAATCAAGAGATTTTAAATAGACCGGTCGGTTTTTCTTTCATCGGTTTAACGGTTTTTATCGGTCTGACTGTAAAATAAACGGGCAATCATTCACAAAATACAAGTTAAATCGGATCGTTTCATACTCCTAATCATCGATTCTTTGATCCAAACAACTGGTTTGGTCTAATTTTCAAAACACTGAAATTTTATATTACTAATTTTGCGGTTTTCTACGTCGGTGTCTCAAATCTTCTGCTTTATTAATCCTGTCCTAACTTTATTTCAGTCTATCCTAACCATACATTTATGTGAATTAATGGACCAGAGCATCACGTCCCTATAATTCGTGTATATTTTTAAGTCATTCGACGATGACTCGGGTTTCTCTCCTTTCCTTCGAATACAATGTTGATTACGTAAGCACATTCGTAAGCTAAGAAGTCAAGCCCGCTCCTTATTGGCCGCCGTACTGACCCGACAAGGTCCAAGGCCGCGAGTGACGAGTCGCTATTTATGTGATTTGTCTTCTGTGCCCTCTTGGCAAGGTTAAGTTCCATTCCGGTTACCTTGGGTTGAGAACTGAGATGAATATTTTATTTTTATAAAATATAAATAAATTGTAAATTAAACAGCATAGAATAACATAAATACTAAGCACTTTTGTTTTTTTTCCTTCTAATGTTATGGATTAAATTTAATTTTTCTTGTTATAAAAAATTATTTTAATGACTAAAAGTAATAATAGTTATTTAATTATAATATTTAAAACCTGAACAATTATATAAATTAAGAGAGTTTATAAACATTTTCATTTTAATATAAAGAATATTTGGTACAATATTATCAATATTAAATTTATAAAATGTATGATCTTATTTAATGTTTAAGTTATGCAAGTAAAAATTGGTTAATTTAGATCTCTAAACGATATGTCTTGAGAGTTGATGCTCGTTAAGAAAAAAAAAAACTTGTGCTAATTTTGGTTATTCCGGACCAAAAGTTGCCCTTATGGTATTAGAGCATGATTATATTATTGTATATTTTATTTTATTTGCTATCTGAAATTTGTATTACCATACTATTCAATTTACACAAAAATTTATTTTATGTCTCTTTAGTGCATCTTTAAAAATAATTTATAATTTATTTATTTAATGATAAAGACGAAAACGATTAAATCATGGTCTTAAAGATATCTCACCGGGTAGCCTACTTGAAAAATGTTTTATTTGACTTCGACTTCATTAGAAATTTAAAATTAAAAAACAACATTTTCTTATGCTGCACGAAATATTATAATTTGGATACGCAAGTTGCACATTGACTTGGCATCATTTGGTCTTTTATTAATTTGTGGTGAAAGATCCTCTACTCTTATGCCAGGTAAAGACTAAGGTCGACTTATCAGCAATTTTTTTAAGGACTTTTGGTTGTCTGATTATATTAAATTGTTGATAATTATATATGATAATTAGCTTATTGATTTGATGGCTTGAACTCAATTTGCTAATTTTGAAAATGTTTCTATAAAAAGCGTTTTCTTCGGTTAAGAAATTAAAGAATTAAAAAATTATTATATATAAAAATTATTGCAAATTACTCAAAGAGGAAGAAGTACAGATAGAGATAATAAGCTTATTATTTAAGTTTATTATTTTTAATTCTAATTTTTGAAATTAAATTAATATCAAATTTGAGTCAAAATATACAAATAGTTATTATTTCATTATATACGTCTTTCTTCAACTTTGTAAGTAAACACAAAGATAATTGAAAGGATCAAGTAAATTGCACGGTGAAGAATCGATGAATATCTAATATAACACTCATTGTCCTTATAAATCTTTTTTTAAAATCATATCTTTGTAAATTATTTTACGCATAAACAATTAATATTAAATAGTTAATTTTACCTAACGTCTTTAAAAAAATAGCTAATATTATTTGCTGATTAAATCAACTATATAATTAGTTGTTAATTAAATAATGATATAATTAACTAATAACTAATACAATTCACTATCTGTCCAACAGGTCTGAAAGACGTCACTTAGTACGTATATATTTCCCCACTTGGTGCCTGCCTAATTTGACATCGAACGAAAGCATTTATAACATTCTAACTGATTATTATAAAAGCTCGAAGGGGGAGCGCCTGGCCAATGTGGAAAGGCCTTTGACATTTTCTTTATCTTATCGGACGGGGAGAATGATTGTGGGATTTCAACAACCTTGAGTTTGAGTTTGAATGTCAGGTTAGACTTGTAGAAATGTGTTTACAATCAACTTTAATTGCAATTTGATTTGATGTTTAAAACCGCGCTTTAATTGCAAGTTGATTTGATGTTTTAAACCCAGTTTCGCAGTTTGTGGAAATAAAAGTATAACTCTGACTTAAGTGAAGTCACTGGTTCGAATCGTTCTCATATATATAACTGTTTAAAACTTGAGATCAGAGTTTTGCTTCTCATAAGGGACCCACCTGGCTCGAACGGATATTAGTCTAGGTATAGATGACTTAAAAATATCTTCTCATAATTAAGATCCTCCTAAGACACTTCGTGACAAACCAACCCAAAAAAAAAGTATACCCCTTACCAAACAAAGCGTGACTGAGGATTGTGTTTACCAATAAGGGAGAGGGACAGTGTTAGGATTGGTGTTCAGTTATTATTTAGCTAATAATTCCGTACTATTATGGGATTTTTATTTGGTCTAATATCTGTTAGATATAGTCTGTTATGTAAGGCTGTAGTTTCAATAAAGTATTACATTTCTTCTTCTAAATTCTCTGCTTACATTCTTAAATTATGGATCTCCAACCAACACACCAAAATATCAAATTTAAATTAACTCAAACGAACACACTAAAATTAGACAGTATTTTTATATAATGAATAATAACACATTAAATTTAGTGTGTTACTATTTATGTATGAAAAGTTATAAAATGACATATTTGACTATTTTCTTAGTTACATATTCCTTTCATGTCTTTATCATAATTTGATTTATTTACATAATTTACAAAGTAATTAAATTTAAAATATATGTTATTTTATATAAAATATATTAGACATTTAAAATAATACTAATATTGAATATTCTTTGAAAATACTTGACCACTAAATTTGACAGTAAATTTGATATAGAAAGATTCTTAGAATTTTTTTTTCATACTAAATTTGGTATAAAATTTTATTAAAATGACTGGAAATGCTTGAGTTTTTTAGAGATAGTTCGGTCACGACGACGTGTGGAAGAGGGAATCTTTGATAAGAGAGAGATCTGAAGCGTGTGGAAGAGGGAGTCTTTGATAAGGGAGAAATCTGAAGAGACAAGGACAAAAACACATGCTCAGACTGATGTGGCTTGTCTTTTGCATTTCAAAAGATTCCGACCTTTCTATCATAATGTCATCAACACCTTTCTCCATTACAACTTCTACTTTCTACGAATCCATAGTACGTTGTCTAACTTACCTGTTCAATTCTTCTACTTGTATCGTGTGTGTGGCCGTGCTTGGATTTTGGATCGCAGGCATATGGGGACCTGCCGATTCCAACTCGTACTAGCTATTTTCTTTCATTTGTCTGTTATGAGGTGAAAAAGCTTAGTCGGTGAACACATTTGAAGTCTTTTTCTCTACTTTTTTTTAGAAGATATCTCAGAAAAAGTTCCAAGTTCATAACTTCATCTAAAAATGATATATTCTAAATTGATGCTTTAAAAATGAGATAAAAAAATTAAACTTATAAAATAAAAAATTTAACAAAATCCTTATAAAATCGATATATAAGCAATTTTTAAAAAAATTGAAAATTTAATACTTAATTGAAAAAATTATCCTTACTTATTGAATAAGTTAAAATTTAAATAAAGAAGAGATTATTAATAAAAGTAACTAATTTATTTTAGCTTGTAAAGATTAATTTATCTATACAAATTAGTTAATAAATTTATCAATTTTTAATAATAACAATTATTAAAGTAAATAATTTTTACGATTAAATTGACCAAATAAGTTTAATTGTTTAATCATTAATATTTATATTCATTTGCCTCAAGATTTATCAAGAAAGTTGGAGTGTGGTTATTATTCATTAATAATTATTAAAGTGAACACGCTCTTGATAAGCTTCTAAAGTGCTTAGATTATATCCCATTTTCATAATGGGGACCAAGGAACATTCCTCTTTGGAAGCTATGAAGAATTAGATTCCAAAGCAACTTCATAATGGTTTAATTATACATGTTTTTGAAGAAAGAAAATAAATAATAGGTAATTGCTATAGGTTTTTTGATAAAAGATTGATAGCATTATTATGACAACGAAGTCGCAACCAAAAGCCAGTAGTGGATAGTGACACCTAACTTTTTACCCAAGTAAGAGACTTGATTGGGAGGGCCTCGATCGTAGCTACGTTTTCTCCGGGACAGCGAAGGGAACTTGTGGGGTGGATTTACTCAAAATCTTGACTGGTGCATTTTTATTATAGTGAAACTTTGGAAAGTTTATACCGGATTGACCCTTGTGTGGAATTTGAGATACTGACGAATTGAATTTGAAGTGAATTTCGCAACGGTGATCAATATCTTATCTTCTTCGGAATACCGAGCTAGATCTCTCAACTTTATAGTTCTAAATATTCATGAACTGTTCAATAGGAACTAGTCTCTTGTTCATCGGCACATATATCGAAAAAGTAATAGATACGTCGATTGACTTGCTAATTATGCAGATCATTTTGATATCAGAGTCACTTAGTTTGACACTATACTTGTCGGGAGCCGCATGATCTTTTTAGAGGAGTTATCGAAAATCTGTTTACCTAGTCTAGTTGTGTAATTTTGGTTTAGTTTCCCTTAATTAAAAAAAAAGAGAGAGAATTGATTGGGATTAAAATAAAATGTCTTCTACAAATCTTAGTCTATGTTTCTCATACACAAATGAACTGATTCTGGGTTTCTCAATCGTGGAAAACCCTTGATCGTCCTAACAACAAAGAGCACCCAAATTCAACGACGGAAGTATATAGGGTTTAGTGGTGTACTGGGCCTCCCAAGATTTTTTTTTAAAATTATATATATATATATATATTAAAAAATGAAATTATTTAAGGATCAGTGGTATACTGAGTCCTTCAAAATTTTAAAAAAATTAATATTTGAGCCCACCTATATTAAATTTCTGACTCTGTCGTTGCCCAAATCTTGTTAGTGAATGGAACAAACATTGTCGTCCTTTTCATGGATGATAACATGAACACTATGATGATAATGCAATCAAAGTCCATAAATGAACGTCACAATTCTAACACGCATTGAAGCAAGACAAGGTTCACGTTTTCCAATGAAGAATCTTTATCCTGTATACCACAAAAGTCTTGATTTTGACCTGCACTGCTCTTGTTTTTATTGAATTCATGTGGGACTGTACAACTTGCGGTCGTTGGAGGTTTTCATTGAAAACCAGAAGAGAAAACAAATATGAGAAACAACGATAGAAAGATCCTTTGGAGATATTATATACTTGAAATAATAAAAAGTAAGTACATAACTGCAAACATAAAAAGGAAACTTAAAAGTGAGATTAATATACAAAAGTCGTGCTTCTCTCGTCTATTCTTCTCAAATCTTCTGTTCTCTCTGTTCTAGCCTAACCTTGTTTTATTTCATCTCAATCATATATTTATACAGGACTCATATAAATAAATGATTGAGATAAAATAAAGCAGAATTAGGACAGAATAGAAAGGACAGAGGAGCATACTTTAAAGAGATGGTTAAACTTGGGATACTGAAGTTTCACTTTTCAGACGGATAATAACTTCAAAGCAGCAATAATCTATAATTCACATCAATATCCTGGTTCAAGCCTATTAGGCTCATCAACGATCTGAAACTATTGGGCTGATAAACCTACAAAACTTGGGCCCAACGGAAATGACATCCACTGTTGGCAGTAAAGGAACATATGTACAAGGGAAACTTGAAAAGTGGAGTCTTGACACGATGATTTAGGAATATCGATCAATTAAATTTGATCGTATGAATCGATTCAAGTGAAGATGCGACCTTACATTGGAGTCAAACTATACAAGAGCTTCAAACATATTGCAAACATGACAAGCGAATGTTATTAATCTGAATGTTATACTCTTGAGTTGTTTAAATTTCGTTGACAAGTTAGCTTTGGTATAGTTTGATTCTATTTTGATTTTTCTGTTGTGATTTTTATTTTTATTTTCTACTTTTTAAATAAAAATAAAATTTTGTTTGATTGTTAATATTAATATATCATTAATGGTAATTATATATTATATAAAATTTAAAGATAAATTATTTTTAATTAAACAAATTTATTTTAATCTTTTATATAATATTTATTAAAATTATTAATGAAATTGTTTTATTTTATTAAAACAAATAATTTAAAAATTAAATATGCTATAATTATTAAATCAAAATTTATTTGAAATTTTTATATTTGAAGATATCTTAAATTTAATTATGTTTATTAAATTAAATTTATTTAATTTATTACACAAATTAAATAAAATTAATCTATTCATACTAGATTAAAACTGAAAAAAAAAAAACACTTCTTCCACCATCGCCATTGGCTTCCTCTTGCAACCAAAATTTACCACCATTATCATCAGCAGTTCTCCTCCTACTCCTTCCTAATCAAAATAAGTGTCGTTTTAGATAAATGCGTACTTATTAAGAAAGCTAGTGAAATGTTTGATATACCCTTCTTAATTGTATGTTGAATTGCCTTGAAAATGTAATCTGTATAATTAGGATGTGAGAGAAATTAAAGGGTAATTTTGAAAATAAAATTATAAACATGCAT
>JAOTIZ010000003.1:28793866-28811760 GCA_027123425.1 Erythroxylum panamense | reverse complement strand
AGTGTAGACTTGGATGTGAGGAGATTTATCATGCTGTTCATCATCAGTTTCAGTCCATATAGCAGCTACTTGTGATGCAGTAGGAAGATTATAAAAGCGTTGATCAAGTCCAGGATAACGTTAGAGAACAATTTCATGATTTTCAAGCGATGGAATATCTTTAAGACTTCGAAAGAACCTAGCATAAGGGTTATCTTGAGGAACTGCCATAATCAACTTCAATGTATTTTCATGAAATTTATTAGAACTGTCATAATCAACTTCAATGTATTTTCATGAAATTTATTAGAACTGCCATAATCAACTTCAATGTATTTTCAATTTGTAGTTCTTCATCAATATCAAAGAAATAGAGTTGAACTCCAGATACCTTATTGCTTGTTGGCAGTAAAGTGTTAAGGAAATGATAAACTTGTCCTTGAACACGGAAGGTATAAACTCCCTTTTGTTTTTTGTGAGGTCACGATCATATCTAGCTCCATAGGAAGCGAAAGCTAGATTGTTATTGTATGTACGAACATTTTTCTGAAATGTTCTAATTCTTCGTCACTGTTTAAAAATAAATATTTTAAAGCATAAGGCATTTGAGGAGCAACAATTGATATTTTTCCGGATGAGTAACAAAACGATGGAGGTTCAAGATAAAATCGTCTTGCATTGCAATGTTCACAATTTGGAACAAAATGTAGGTGTTGAGGTTCAACGGGTAAATTTTGTAAGGATGCTAATGTTGAAGAAGAGGTACGATGATTTATCCCTTCAAACATGTAAAAAGAAAGTTATCACTTTGTGGAATAGTTACATTAGAAATAGTTTTAATATAGGCAAAGAAAGGTACCTTCATTAATATTATTAGCATGAATATCAAAAGATTGGTGATGTATTTGTTCATTACAGGGTTCATGAATTCCAAGTTGACTGGTGGAAGGTTCGCTATTAATCAAACATCGTTATGTTGATGACTAATTGTTTCGTGTAGTGTCAATGAAGTAGAACTTCTCTTTTTTGCAACTCGAGTTTCTCTACATCGTCGTAACAATTCTTGTTTTTTATCATTTGCCATTTCAGCATATTTTTGGCGCCTTTTAGCATTTCTATCCATATTTGAATACCTGAGGGATCCAGATAATATTGGCATTTTTGATCTATTGATTGATCATGTTTGTAAGAAAAAATTAAAATAGTTCTTATAATTACTGTGAGTTGAATAGCCAATGAAATTTGCTTCATCTCTTTTGCTCTCTAATTTTCCAAGTTGTTCCCGATCTCTAAGAATATAGCACCTACTTCTGAAAATATGAAAGTAACCTACATCTGGTTTCTTTCCCTTCCAAATTTCATATGACGTCTTGCTTAGAAAGCTTCGAAGATACAATCTGTTACATATGTAACATACAATGTTAACCGCTTTAGCCCAAAATCTCATAGACATTTTACTTCCATTCAACATAGATCTGGCCATTTCTTGAAGTTTTTTATTTTTCCTTTTGGCAATTTAATTTTTTTGTGGAGTTTTGGGTGCTGAAAATTCTTGTATGATGCCATACTCATTACAAAAATCATTAAAGCTTGTATTCTCAAATTCTCTTCGTAATCTGATCGAATTCTCAATATAGTCCAAATTTTCATATTCATGACCTGCACACATAGGCTTCTAAAAGCCTATTTGATTTTTCTTTCAAAAATGATACCCAAGTATATCTTGAATAATCATCAACACAAGTTAGAAAGCATCTCATTCCACCAATGCTATCATGATGTGTTGAACCGACCAAATCCATGTGAATTAATTTAAGTATGCAAGATGAGGTAACATGTCTAACCTTTTTATGTGGCATTTTTAGTTGATTTCCCATTTGACACGCACTGTAAATTGATTTTCCTTCTTTGTTCATTTTGACTAGACCCTTCACAGCCTCCAATTTTGTTAATTTGCTGATGATATCAAAATTTATGTGCCCAAGCCTTTGATGCTATAAATCAATGTCATGCTCATGAGTAGCTGACTTACACGTCGTCATGACTTGCATCATTTAGCAATTGTTGGCTGATCGCTTGCCACTCACGATACATTCTCCTTGTTCGGTAAGTACCCTGCATTCATCACTTGTAAATTTAACTAGCAAGCCATCATTATAAAGTTAGCTTATACATACCAAATTTGCTTTTAATCAATCGACATAAAGCACATTCTTGAGAGGAGGCAAACCATCCAAGCGTAATGTTCCTCCACCTATCACGAAAGCTTTCTTACCATCTTTGAAGGTTACATGACCATCCAGACAATTTTGATAATCAGTTAAGTAAGTCTTTTCCCCCATCATATGGCGCGAGCATCCACTATCAAAATACAAACCATGTTGCAAAGTTGCCTTCATTGATGTACAAACTACGAGAGCTTGCAATTCACTTCATTTTACCCAAGTAGATTTGGATACTGAAGATTGATGTTGAAATTTTTGTGGAGGATGTTTACTTTTTCGACTTTGTCTTCTCAACATTTGTAGCAACTGATAACATCTTGGCTGGTTTGGTATTGCTCCTTTTTTGTTTTAGTAATATATATGCCCAATGACTCCACAAAAATGACACATTGATATAAATCTTTGATTCTTTTTTTATGCTTCTACCTCTTGGGCTGATCTGAACGTATCAAAATTTTCTTCATTCACTTTCGAGCACTCACCTTTTTAGCCTATGCCTTAGAAATTTTCTTTAACCTTACCGGTTTCTATCATCTTTTTTAGTTTTTCCGTGCCTCCATTTAACATTCTCAAACCGTTTTTAGTACTTATCAATTTTATTCTAGCTTCACCAAGCTCATCTAACGTCAACATCAACTTCTTTTCTAACTCTTGTATGGTGTTTTTCATGGAAAGATTCTCTTCCTTCAATCTTTCATTGGATTGTTTTCGAAATTTTCCGATTTTTTCTCTTTTTGGCCTTTAATTACTTCCATCTCAGTTATTATTAAGCAAGTAACTAGACCTTTGTTATGTAAGCCAACTAACGCAACACCATTCGCTATGTCTTCTTCGTTACGATAGTCACTCTCGGAATCATTCTCACTCTAGGTGCTTATGAAGGACTTTCCTTTTCTCTTCTTCAAAGTATTGGCATATTCAGATTGAATGTGTCAGAAACCTTGACATTCATGATGTTAGATTCTTCTTGCCTTCTGTTCACCCTTTTATGTCTTGACTTGTTGTCTTGGATTGTTACTCGATGAACCTCCGCCATATTGTCTAAAGTCGAGTCTATCCTTCTCCATTCTTTTCAGTCATTTACCAAAATTTTGTGTGAGTAGTACCATGTCTTCGTTTTCATCTGAATCATCTTCTACATCATTCACACTTTTTTTTCCAGTTTCTACCTGTAGTGCCAATCCTTTGCTTCTTTCTTGCTTACCTCTTAAAAGATTCATCTCAAAGTTTGTAAAGATTCCAATAACTTTTTCCAATAATAGATTATCAATATCATGGGCCTCCTCTATTGCTGCAATTTTCATAATAAACCTTGGAGGTAGCTATCTCAGCGTTTTCTTGACTAATTTCACGTTGGAATATTTCTTACCCAATTGGTGAGCTTGATTTGTTATATCTTGCAACTTTTCTTGAAAGTCTCCAATAGTCTCATTCTCATCCATCTTCAGCTCTTCAAACCACACAGCTAACATCTGTAGTTTTGACGCTAATATGAATTTTAACCCTTCATGAATAGTTTACAAAGAATCCCACGCTTCTTTTACTGATTCACAGGTTGAAATCATTGAGAAGCGTCCCCCATCAATAACACTAAATATCGCATGCATTGCTTGTGAATTTTTGAGTGCACTTTCTTCTTCGACTCTTGACCATTCTGATGAATCTTTCTAAACTACCTCTCCTTTATCATCAGTGATCATCGGATGCGTCCAACCATGTATTACCGAATGCCAAGCTTTCGTGCCCTCAGCTTGGATGAAGACTTTCATCCGTGATTTCTATGTAGGATAGTTTGATCCATCTAATAGTGGTGGTCTGGTCATTGATGTACCTTCTCTTGTAACCATGTTCGCGAAACTAGGACCTGCACCAACTTGCTACCAAGTTCTGAATCGATGACTTTTCTCTGATACTAATTGAAAAATCGAAAGTATTAATTGTTTCACAAACTTTCCGTAAACTTCTTTGGCATGAATAAAATAAAACCAAGCAGAAATGAAATAATAAGAACACCAGAAATTTGGTAACGCAGTTCGGCACACTCTGCCTATGTCTGCGGAGCTTTCACCCAGATTAATAATGTTCACCGAAGTACAATAGATTTACACAAGATCACCCTAGAGCAACACTGCTCAATTCTTGTAACTATCTCTCAACCTTACTTCCTGTGAAAGATTGTCACACCCGATAACACGATTGACTCGTGTTAACCTTGTTAGAGGATTTTCTAACTACTTTCACATAAATAAAAATTAATAAAAATAACTCAAATATCTAATCAACTAAGAGCTAAATGATAAAAATACTTGAGACAAATGAAAGACTTCTCTATGGATTTATCTTCTCAAAATAATCCAGTTAAAACTCTTCACTATAGCTGATTCTTCCTTCACAAAACAAATCACAGTATTTCTTCAATTAATAACCAATATTCACTTCACCGTAGATGATATTCACTGTGTCATCAATTCTCACCCACAACCACAGTTCATCAAAATCGCAGAGATTCACTTCAATTCACTCGAATACGAATAGCACCTACGACATCAACATTTGCTTCAAAAATCCACTACACCATTGCAATGCCTGATGCATTTCACCTTCTCACTTTTTGTGTGGCGTCAATACCCCAAAAAATATTCAACTATTGCACTCAAAAGCTTATACGTGACCTCACCTGACACACACGTACATAACTTCAATTTACTGCACACGTCAATTAGCAATAGACTTCTACTGTTAATAGAAGGTGTGGGCAACACACAATTTTTGGAGATTCTGTCGTGGATGCAATCTATCAACCAATAAGAGTTAATGAGAGTCCCACTATGACACCACCACTTCAATAGCTTCATTAATATTTACCGCAACAGCAACATCCCAAATACAAATCCATCCAGTTTACTTACGTGTCTAGCCATATGATAAATCCTACAAGTTATATCCTATATGTCTAATTAAAATGCCAAAATTAACTAAAAGATATATGAAATATATCCTAACAATATGTTTGGCCCCACAAGGTTTGCTTAGTGTGTTGATGTAAGCCCTCCCTTGGATTTCTGAAGCTAAATATTGATGGTTCATCGAGAGGGAATTCAGGGCTAGGTGGAGGTGGTGAGAATGCTCGAGATGAGTTTGGAAGGTGTGTATTGACATTCGTGTTCCCTATGCAACAACTTACAAGTCTAAAAGTAGAAACACAATCTCTTTTACATGGATTGAAGCTTTTTGCTGAACTATTACCCAATTCTCGGATGATAGTTGAGTTGGACTCTAGTCCCCGTTTGGTTGATGGGAAAGTAAAGTGAATTTAGAATTTGATTCCTCGAAAAATATATCTATGGAAAGTAAAGATATTCATCTATTTAGATACCTATAAGAATTCTAATAGAATTTTAAATGGATTCTTATTGTAGTGTTTGGTATCTAATAGTATTTCATGAAATGTAATTTAATTTTGACTTATGTGTCCAATTATATCCCTATAAACCGAACGAAAATTGAAATCTTTAAATAAGAAAAAAATAAACCTGAAGATTGTCGATTCAAACATCTAAGCAAAAAATATCCAAAATCCTACCAATAGGAGACAATAAGAATAATTGAAGAGGAGGTAGGGTTTTATAAAAGAGTTATTGTAGAGTTGAGAGAGAAGGAATGGTTAAATTAACTAGGGTATCTTTTAGATTAAATTCATGAGGAAAGTAATCTAAATATCAAGGAGGTGCTGAGATTTAACAGCTACTTTTTTCAGATTGGGAAAGTTTTTACTTTTCTAACTACTAATATAAATTTTAAGAAAAAGATTACTTTCTCAAGTAAGAATCTATACTAACCAAACAAAGCCCTAGAGTTTTGGTTGACATATGCCTTTGTAGAGTTAAAATTCCACGGAAGCTGGCGGTTTGGTTAGCTGAAGTGCTTATGTTCTCTTGTGTAGATGGCTTTCTTCGTTATTATAGAGAGCCAAATCAAATAGCAGATTTTTTAGCAAATTTGGGATATTTATTGGAGGATTTGACTACCTACATTACTCAATACCTTGAGAGATATATTGACTTTAGATAAGTCAGACTTACCTTCATTAAGAGTAAAAACTATTTAATTGTAATCAATAATAGTGATATTAGTGTTAGTAATTTCTTTATATTTTCACGTATTTGATTATTTGTTAATGCCAACTTCAGATACGTCAGGTGCTTGTACTTTTTCCTTTTTTATTAATAAAATAGGGTCAGGCTATCACCCCTAGTTTTTTAAAAAATAATTAATCCATAATTTTTGTAATTTTGTTTTATATTATTTTCATATGTCCCGTATCTTCGATAATGCCATCTCCCCAGCTGCAGATCTCCCAGGGCCGAAACGTTATAAAGAGGCAGCCGTTTCAAATTTTGATGAGAAGTGTATCAGCCGTCTTGAGATTTTTGAGGTATGTGTAGTTTTAGTCTTTCACTGTTTTGGTAATTAACTTTCTGTTTTCAGTTCGTTGAGTTCTTAGCACCTGGAAAAGGAGAGACTTTACCTTTCATTTCTTGTTACCAAGTGGTATGCTTTGCGTGATGACCGTTTGCAAATTCCTAGTCTTTATCCGTTTTCCACATTATTAACCTACTAGTTACCATGCTATCCAATGTTCCTGCAAGAAATTTATCTGTTCAAAGTCGAAGCGCATTTGAGTAATGATTGCCTTTCTTTTGTTCCCTTTTGAATTTGACAAGTATAATGTTCCTGCCCCATATCTGTTTGATAAAAGTTCTAAACAAACTCCACCTGGTTCTTATTTCTTGTTTCAAGATACTGAAATGCCTTTTTTCTTACTGTCATTTCCGAAATGGATAGTTTGTTTTGACTCGCTGATCTCAGATTAACTCTTTTACCATTTTATTCTTTACCTGCCTGATTACATATTTTAAAAGAAATAAAAAGGATCGAATCGTCTATTGTGATTCTAATAGCATCTTCTGTTCGGTAAGGAAGCAGCCTAACTCTAAACACGTGAAGAGCCCATTTCCAAAAACAAGTGCTGCTGTTTATGGTCTCTCTTTGAGCTGCATTTCCACTCACCCTCTTTGAAAGTGAAGGTCGTGACCATGCCAAGTTCTCAATCCATGCATAGACTTTCATCACTTATTCGCTTCCAACTAACTCGTAACTTCTCTACCTCATCTTCCCTTCCTGCCTTCGAACCCCCTCCCCTTGGCGCCCTTCGCAGGGTCGTGGTCACTGGTAACCATCCTTTCTCACTAGCTCAATACGTATGTATATTCATACAGGTACAAACACGTTTAAATGTATATACCTATAACTGGATAAGTTGTTGCAGGTTTGGGCATGGTAACACCTCTTGGATGTGGGGTTGAGGTGACGTGGGAACGTCTAATAGAGGGAAAATGTGGAATAAGGTCTATAACAACCGATGATCTCAAAATGGATTCATTTGATAGAGAGATCCAGTTGCTTACTTTCAATCAGTTGAATTCTAAAGTCGCTGCAGTAGTCCCCTGCGGGACTGGCTCCGGTGAATTTAATGAGGAGTTATGGCTTAATCCTAAGGTACAACAAGAAGAGAGATAAGAGAAATTTTTTTTTCTTTCATATCTATCTTTGTTTTTTTGAAAAATTTGAATTGATTTATAATAACATATCTGTCTTTGTTGCATAGTATTTATTTGCATCTTTTCATGTCTAGCATGAATTACACATAAATATCGATTTCTTGTCCGTCACTCAGAAATACATGTATATATCTATGTCTTTTAAGAAGATATATATCACTCTAAACAGTTGTTTTTGGCTGAAAGGTGAATTTGCAGCACTATTACATGTCTTCTATCTTCTCCTTTTTTTTCTTTTTTCTTGTTGTGGGCAGTAATCTGTATTCTTTAAAGTTCAATAGTTAGAGTTAATGAGAAGAATGAGAAGAAAAACTAAAAGTGAAAGTTGTACTTCCTACCTATTATGCTGGAGCATTATACTTGGAGTGGTGGAGGAATGCATACTATCTTAGAATTGTCAAAGGATATGTATGTTCGTTAGCCAAACACCTTGGTCATATTGTACGGGGTATCTCATTATAAAGTCTGGTTTTTATTCCTCTTTGGATTTCCAGGTAGAATCATGATAAATAAAAAAAATATCACCCAAAGAAAGAAGAAGCTTTTCAAACATCTCATTGTGCTTTTGGTTGCAAAGACAGAGTTTGTGGGTCCTGCAAAATATCCCAACTAATCCATGCAGGTTTAGAATCTGTTCCCACGTTTCATTTTGGAGGTCTTGAAAACCCATGAATTGTGATATAGGTAGGATTATTTAACCAAATAGGCTTTTTACGGTGAAATATATTGATTTTATTTTTCTGTATTGCCTTTTCCAACCAATCCTACTTCTCTCTTACATTGATCCCCAGCATTTATGTGTTTTGCTGCAATGATTGCTGATTCACATATAATTTTGCTACCTTGTGGAGTTTACATATAATGTTATAATCTATGTTTCTTAGCAGCATCGGTCGATTGCAAGGTTTATAGGGTATGCATTATGTGCGACTGATGAAGCTCTAAATGATGCCAAATGGATGCCTACTAGTGTGGAACAGAAAGAAAGAACGGTAATAATTTTTTGTCATGCATTTTCTGTCATATACTGCAGATCATAGTAACTGAATACCTATTCTGTAATTCTTTAATTAAGTTGATTTTCCATGGCATGAAGAATTTCAGGGTGTCTCTATTGGTGGAGGAATTGGAAGCATAACTGATATCCTAGAAGCTTCACAAATGATATGCGATAAGGTAACTTTTAACATTCTTCCAGCTTTCTTGAAATTAAAAAGGAACGCCTAGTTAAATTTGATTATGTTCCCACATTCGTGGAATTTTTTGGTGTCTGAGCTAAACCCTGATGATATTCTTATGTTTTCGGAAATGACGTGTTCCCTTGAAAATAGTTACTTGCATTCTTTTTATTTCAGCGAATTCGTCGGCTTAGTCCATTTTTCATTCCTCGCATATTGATCAACATGGCATCTGGTCATGTAAGCATGAAGTATGGATTCCAGGTAGGTAGATAATTTGTTTGTATTTGCCGAATGCATCTTTTCATAAGCTAAATATATCATGATTGCTTGATCACATATCCTACTTGACACCATAAATGCACTGATTAAAGGATTTTCGTATCTGATCAAATTGAGCAAGTCTCTTGATGTCACATCGTGTATATAAGATAAAGTCATGCTTTTTACTTTTAAATGGTTCAATTTTGGCTAGAACATGGAAAGATTTTATGATATGATAGGTAAGTTGACTGATGAGCCAATTAGAGTTGAGTAGCACTAATCTAATGGTGTTCATTTTCTGTGAACAGAAGCCTCAGTATTTTTCCTTTTTTTGCAAATTGAAGGATATGTTTCCAATATGCATCTGGCATGTCTGTATACTCCAGTCTATTTTTTGTGCATAGGGGCCAAACCATGCTGCTGTAACAGCTTGTGCTACTGGTGCACATTCTATCGGTGATGCTGCAAGGATGATTCAGTTTGGAGACTCAGATGTTATGGTAGCTGGTGGCACAGAGTCTTCTATAGATGCATTATCAATAGCAGGATTTTGCAAGTAAATATTGCAGAGAAATTTACACTTGTCTGAACAGTAGCTCTTTATGGACGAATTCTATAATGATGCAGTTTATTTATAAAAGAACACAATGCACCCAAAAAGATTCAATATGTAGGAGGGCTTGTTGTTAATGGTTCCCTGATAGTTTTAAACCATACCATCTGCTGTGTACTTCATGAAACTTGGAAGCAATAATGAGGTTTTAAGAACATAAGATTTGCTTGATGTGTTGCTTAATAGTAGTTGATGGTCATATTTCCTTTACTGTATTCCTATATCTATAAAGTCCTCATAGATGAAAATTTTCTTTATCTAGTAAAACTGAGAAAGAAGTTATCAAAAACTTTAAGATTCCTATCATATCTAACCCCTTTTTAATTTGCTTGAGTGTAAATTATCAAATTTGTAAAAACTGTCAAGCTCTCACGTATGAATTTTCTAGGCCACTAGTAGTCACGAGCTTGAACTTAACTATTTAGCAATTCAAATCTTTTGGCTTGCGATCACATATGATTGCAAGTTTGGATCTTTAAGGTGGCATGTCGTGCAAGTTTGAACATACTTCTTGCTTGAAATAACATGCTATCTCCATGTTTCCCTTCATAAGACCTCATCTAGGTAGGATCATAACTTGGTGAGGGATAATTTCGATGCTCCGTGCTTAAAATTTGAGAGATTTTCAAGCACATTATATATTCCAAATCATACTTCATTTATTTTCACTTAGGTCCAAAGTGTGGCTTGTGATTATTATATGTTGCTTATGCTATTTGCATACTATTAGTCTATGACAAGTATGCTTGGCATAGATATATTGAGGTTCTATACTATATTCATTTGATTGATGGACCTTTCTGGCGGGCTTGCTAACTTTTTGACTGAAACACTGCCCTTTCATTTGGCAGGCTTTTTATTGTTAGGCTTCTGTGACATTGGATTTTCTTGCATGAAGTAATTGACCTGATACTTCCTGGTTTAATGTTACATTTCAGGTCAAGGGCCTTAACTACAAAGTACAATTCCATGCCCCTAGAGGCATCACGGCCATTTGATTGTGGTAGAGATGGATTTGTGTACGTATGCTTGTTTAGCAATTTTAGTGTTCTTATATGCCAATTTCCTCTAGTTCTTGCTGACATTTAGCTTGCCTTGGAGATCAGAATTGGCGAAGGTTCCGGTGTCGTGGTATTGGAAGTAAGTTTGGATATTTATTCATTGAAAATGTTCATATGTTATCATGCACATAGATGATTTTTTTCCCCTTGTCCTTATCAAGGAACTTGAGCATGCAAAAGAAAGAGGGGCAAAAATTTATGCAGAAGTTCGAGGTTATGGGATGTCAGGTTGGTCATTGGAACATGACTAAATTAAAAATTCCGGCATATTATGCTTTTAGTTCTTCCTTTTACTTATTATTATTGCTAGGTGATGCATATCACATAACTCAGCCACATATGGATGGAAAAGGAGCTATTTTGGCCATGACTCGTGCATTAAAACAGGCAAGCAAACTATGTTATAAGTCTGATTTTCACTATTATTAATTCTCAAGAGAATGTAGCCTGCTTGAATGGGTTTTTCCTTGAGTTGCACAGACACGTTTGAGGATGAACTTGTAAAATGTTAGAAATAGTTAGTCCAGCCCTGCTAATGTTGACAGCACATTAACTTAATAAAATTTTGCACGTACATTTCCTGAACTTTCAAGTGGAAATAGTCATTTGTAACATGATTTCCTTGTCATTGCAGTCTGGTCTTCATCCCAGTCAAGTGGATTACATAAATGCCCATGCTACATCAACACCTTTGGGTAATTCTTTTGGATATTTACTTGTTTTTTCTGTCAATACAATTATGCAATATCTTTAAAACGTACTTGTTGAACCTATGCATATGCGATTCCTATTGCGGGATTCTCCTATTCAGGAGATAAAGTGGAAGCCAGTGCCATAAAAAATGTATTCTCTGATCATACAACTTCAGGTGCCTTGGCATTGTCATCCACAAAGGTAAAATCTAGTCATCCATATTTACTTTTGAGGATGAAAAGGATAGAAATTCTGTTGGTTACTGTTTCATACACTGTAACTAAATTTACTATCTCAGAAGGATAAAAACTAGGTGTCTAACGATTCTGATGCTAGAGGTGGTCAATGTCTGCTCCTGCCTATGGCATTGATAATGTGATTTTAATTATGAACTTACTAAATATATCTAAGGATCATTATGGAATGATATAATGCTTTTTGAGATTTGCCGGTGCCAGGGAGGAGGTAATGCAGATGATGCTTATATAATTGTTTTAATTGAAGGCTAACTAAATAATGGATAGATGAGTACCCAGACGGGGAAAGGCCGACTTATCATTCAAAGTGGCATCGATTTATACATGGAACATTTTTCTGTTAGTTATTATTTACCATAACCACCATTCATGCCGATCTTAAAACCAGATGTTCTGCTTATTATGTTTTGGTATTGCAATATTTTCAGGGTGCCATAGGTCATCTCCTTGGAGCAGCTGGTGCTGTTGAAACAATTTTCACAATTTTAGCAATATACCATGTAAGCTATTCTCATGGCAGGTTTACCTTACAAATAGTAATTAAATCATTTCTAGATTGAATTATGTTTGATGGCTAGTTTTGCTCCTGATGATGATTTCTGGTGGCAATAACGCTCTTCTTCTCACAAGTTGGATTGAACCCAGAATTTTTCGTGTTTGATTGTCATTTCTTGTAGTTTGCTTTGCATAATTGGGTACAATAAGACCTATCACTTCTTTTCTCTGTTAGGCGATACTTGTCTACGAGGTTAGTAAATATATATTGGAAATCTTGGTGTGATATTGCAGGGAATTGCACCATTGACTCTTAACCTCACTAGACCGGATCCCATATTTTCAGACAAGTTTATGCCATTGACTGCCTCAAAGAAACTGCCAATAAAAGCAGCTTTGTCAAACTCTTTTGGCTTTGGAGGAACTAATGCATCATTGCTACTGGCCTCTGCCTTTTAGAACAGATTGACTAGATGTACTGTAATCTTGGCTGCTATAAATTTTATTTAACTTTTAATTAAATCTGCAGAATTGCCGTGGCTTGTAAAATTTCAGGACAATAAAGAAGAATGATTGTGATCTTCTAGATCTTTTAACATCCAACTCCTCAGATATATTCTTTGTTTGCAAAATTTGCCTATATCTTGCCCCAATGTATAAATCTGACACAGTGAAGCTTCCGTAGCTGAATTGTTGAACATGTCTAAGTAGGGAATTTTCCTGACGACCCCTAACATTTATATGTAGCTGCTCCTGGCTGGTTCTGCGGATGCAATTAACATTTATATTCATATATTAAGAATCTGTAATTTTTTAAAGAAAAAAGCTATGGAATCGAAGGGTGGTGACCTTCCTTCCCATCACTTTTCTCTATTCTCTTTCTTCCCTAAACTATGAAGCTGCAGCCAACTAGCCAAAACAAGCCATTGGTTGAAACCGAGCTTCAAAACCGGGGACCATGGAGGTGGGAATATCCGTTTTAATGGTGTTGGTGGTATTCTTGCTTATGCATGTGGTCCAGATGATAGCATACACTTGAGAGCCAATTGGGTAGGCGGAGTAGAACTGACGAAAACGCTGTCATGTTCCTATATTGGAACTGGTGAGTTGGCATCTTGAACGGTGATGATATTTTAGGAATCAAAACTTTGTACCATTCAACAAATGATTAATGGGACAATTGTAAAAAGCTTATGAATTATACCTATTTTATCAATTATATTACTATATTTTAAGAAAAAAACAAACTATCAAAAATAAATTTAAAATAGCATAATTTTATTTAAGACAAACATGCCTTAAACCTCCTAATACCTTCTACCATTTTTATCAACATGGCACCTCATTTAACTTGGGTTTTGGAATCATTTTCATTTTCTATGAATTCACATTTTCAACTAAAACAAAATAAATAAAGTTAAAATTAGGATTCTTCAATCTTGTTTTGATTAAGTGTATAAAAGTCTTATTAATCTCTCTGAAAAAAAGAATTCAAGAATATTCGAGGAGATGGTATTGCCAATTAGATGTACAATCATCCTATATGTTGAATTGCATAAAAAGGAAGACTACATGTTCCTCAGAGAAACATAAAGATATAAAGGCCCTCAAATCCTCTGTTTCTCTTCTCCTGTCCTTACTTTATCCTATTGAATCTCAGCCATACATTTATGTGAGATCCACATAAATGAATGATTGAAATTTAATGGGATAGGATAGGGACAGAAAAAGGGGTACAAAGGATCACGTCCCGATATAATGCAAGCAACATCTGTGAGAGAGTTTGAAATATTTTACTGGATTACCTAAGAAGCTTTGAAATAATCATTCACTAGGTGTTCAATAGCTTTTTGGTTAGAATGGTTTATTCCACTAGGATCTTTGACAGAGCAAATCTTATTGGAGTTTCTCTGAATGAGGATTGCATTATAAAAGAACTTCGTACTAAGGTCCCCATCTTTTAGTGAAAAATTGTGGATTTCTATCTTACCAATGAGTTTTGAGCTTTTAGAGTTATAACCAGAGTGGATAGAAATTCCTTCTTTAAGTTGTTTCAAATGATCATTATGAGGATTCACATTGAGAATTTCCCAAGCTAAATTTAGAACTTTCCTAGCCTCATTGATATTAGTCTCCAAGTTATTCAAGGAATGACTATTCAGTCTTTTGAGTTCTTCTTTAATAACTTGAAGTTTCTTCATACATTTGAAAGCCTCCAACTCTTGACCTTGAAAACCTAATCATCTTAATACTACCTCATCAAACTCAGAAGCATCCGACATATAATTATTAAACATGAAAGGTGCATGCTCTTTTTATGGCTACCTAATTTAGGATAACTTCTACTAGTGAATGATTTGAGCACAAAGGATTATTAAAACTTGCCCTGGCATTAGGAAGGTCCAAGAACCATGAGAGGTTAACCTTGGCTCTATTAAGTTTTTTTTTTCTAGTGAATCAATTGTCCATTTACTTAATGTTCCAAGTAGAAAAATTCCTTATGGGTTAGAGAGAGACGCTCTGCCTTCTCTCGCTTTTTTTTCTCCGGCCCCACCCTCCCTCACTGCTGCCTTCTCTGTTTTCTCCTGTCCCTGTTTTTCTTCTTTGCCGCCTGATTTCCCATGGCTTCTCCGCCCTCTAGGGCAGTGGATTTTCCGCCTCTGCCCTCTGCCCCTGCTCCTTCTACCCAAACTTTTCAACCTTCTTCTTCACCTTCTGGCGCTGCCTCTAACCCACCGAAAACCTGGAAGCAAGTGGTTGGGGACTCCCTGGACTCCACGCTATCTTATCAACCTCCAACTGAAATTGATGGGAAGTACATTGTTTGCCCAGATATTACTACTCTCCAGGAGGGTGCCAACTCTTGGAAATCGACACTCGTGGGTTTCTTCCTAGGCCAACGTCCAGCCTTCCCTCTTGTCCTTCGGTGGGCAAATAAATACTGGAAGAACCGAGGGCTTCTTGATGCTTTGCTTACAGAAGACAACCTCATACTTTTCACTTTCTCTTCGTCATCCATAGCTCACAAAATCTTGGAAGAAGGCCCATGGCATTTCGGCTGTCAGCCTCTCTTCCTCCAACCTTGGCAACCTGGTCTGAAATTGGAGACATTAGCCGTCCAGAACCTCCCGATATGGGTTAACTTCCATCAAGTCCCCTTAGAGTATTGGACTACTCAGGGGCTCAGTCTGTTAGCTAGCTATATAGGCAGACCTCTGTGTATGGACGAAAATACGGCGACTAAAAAGCGTATTGGTTACGCCCGCCTTTGTGTGAGTATCGAAGCTTCAAAAATGCTACCTGATGAAATTCCTATTATGCGCTTGGGGGAGGGGAATAAGCTCTACGAGGACTGTATTGCAATCTCTTATCAGTGGCGGCCTCCTTCCAAAGCCCCAGCTACTGTCTGGCAACCAACAGGTAAATTGTTCAAAACTGGTTCTTACCATGAACTGATGAACGTTGAGGAGGAATTAACTAGCAATCAACACCATAGCAGTGGGGAGGTCTCTGTGCCTTCTGGTGGTAAGGAGGAAAGAGAGGTATTGATCACGATTCCTCCCGCACCAACACAGGACACCGAACAGGGTATATCTGCGGTTGGTTTGAGTAATGGTTCAACTCCTGCGTCTGATTTTGAGGCAACGCCTAACTGTAATATAAATACCCCTAGCTTGGAGAGCGATCCTATAGTTGTAGCCTCCCAACTCCAGGAGGTGTCGTGTGATAATTCCTCTTCTCATGATAGCCTAGCTATGGCTGATCCTAGCTTGCCTCCAGACTGTATTAAAGAAGCTGATTGTGGCAATTCCCACTCTCTCTCGACACGGAAAACTCAACGAGGCAGAGGTAAAGGCCTCAAATCTACCCCTAAACCCATATGACCATTTTGACATGGAATGTCAGAGGAATAAACAGCCCTTCAAAAATGTTACCTCTGAAGGATTTTGTATGGCGAGATAAGCCCATTGTTCTTGGTTTATTGGAAACAAAAATAAGGTTGGAGAATCTGAATAAGTTAGATGTTTTGGGACCTCAATGGCGTGTCCTTTCCAATCATTCTCATCATGCTTATGGTAGGATCATCGTCTGTTACAACTCAGATGAGGTTCATGTGGATCTTCTAGCAGCTACGGATCAGATTATGCATTTTCACGTTCGATTACTGCAGGGGCATGTTGATTTAAATGTCTCTTTTGTTTATGCCCACAATTTGGAATTCCAACGACGGGATTTATGGAGCTTCCTCCGACATCTTAGTGCCCATATCTCTCATCCGTGGCTTGTTTGTGGGGACTTCAATTCCACTCTTTATGCTGCAGAAGCCCAAGGAAATATCAGTCTCAGGTCTTCCTCCTCCGACTTGCTGGAATGTGTTGAACATGTTCAGTTAACCGACCTAAAATCCTTTGGTCACTTCTTCACCTGGTCCAACAAGCAACAGGCTCGATGGTACATTCGGAAGAAATTGGATAGAGCTCTTGTTAATGGGCTTTGGCTCCAGTGCTTTCCCAATAGCATTGCCACTTTTCTGGATCCCTTGTTTTCGGATCATACGCCCATCATTATGTCCAAGCTCACTATGTCCGCTGCTACGCATCACCCCTTCAGATTCAACAACTTTCTGGTTCAGGATCCTGGGTTTAGTTCTGCATGTGAGGTTGGTGCTCTTTCCAACATTAGAGGGACAAAACAATACTATTGTATTCAGAAATTAAAGGTTACTAAACAAAAATTGAAGCTTCTTAACTCTTCCAAGGGGCCTACTGCTGACGCTATTACCAAGACCAGATCGGAGTTGACTTGACTTCAATCTTTATTAGCCTCCCACCCAGACAATCAGTTGCTTATAGACCAGGAGAAGATTGCTCTTTCCCACTACCTTCAAGTTATTAATAATCACTCCTCCCTATTGCAACAGAGGGCTCGGATCAATTGGCTGAAGGATGGCGATAGCTGCACCCAATTCTTTTTCCATTCCATCCTCGCCCGACGGAATCGCAACAAAATCTATTCCATCTCTTCCCATAACGGTTCAGTCATCACGGATCCACGCCTAATACATGATGAAGCATTCCGATTCTTTGGCTCTTCCCTGGGAGCTGAGGTTCCTACAAATGTCACAAGAGGTGAATTCCAACTTCTTAACCTGACTCAAGTTTTTGCTGCAGATTTTTCTCTGTTAACCAAGCCCGTGGAAGATCGAGAGATTGAGAAATGTGTCTTTCAAATGAATGGAATGAAATCCCCGAGTCCGGATGGTCTTAATGGTTTCTTCTACCAACATTCTTGGCCTCTTATTAGAGGTTTTGTCAAGGAGGCAATCCATGAATTCTTCCGCAATGGTGTTCTTTTAAAGGAGCTGAATAAAACTTTATTGTGTTTGATCCCTAAAGGGTCAAATCCTCAGAGCTTTGCTGATTACCGTCCCATTTCTTGTATAAAGTGATCTCTAAAATTCTGGCTGATAGATTGAAGCAAGTTCTTGCTCCTTTGATCAGTGACAAC
>JAOTIZ010000003.1:28766180-28790351 GCA_027123425.1 Erythroxylum panamense | reverse complement strand
ACAAATAAAAATTGGAACGATTTCAATTCTGCAATTGTCGCCTCTATTGGCTTTCTTATAATTTGGATATGCTATTTACAGATAGAAAAGGGGTGTTAGGGGACTAAGGGAGTGGGAGAAGAAGAAGAAGCACTTGGAAGGGGAGTCCAAGAGAAAACTAGTTAGCTAGGGAGAAGACAACAAAACTAAAGGGACGGATATAAGATGAGGAGAGGAAAAGAGAAAGGTGACGAGGAAGAAAGGATGCGACTTGGAGTGAAAGATGACAAAGGAAGAGAAAAGGGAACCTGTAATGAAAAAGTAGACAATGCAAAGACGAATGAGCCAAAGGGGGGAGAGTCTATGTTGAAAACTAAAATCATCATCATCACACCTAGTCGGACGTCTTACAATAAAGTGAGATCTGAAAAGGTCTGATAATACGCAACCTTATCCTTACATTTATGAAGGAATAGTAATTACAAAAATAGTTACTTAAAAAGGAAGGCTAGGAAACTAAAAAATATGAAAAAAGCATTGATGTATTTTTGAACCCATATATTGATGAACACTAAGACAAGAAACAAAAACTAGTAAAATAGAAATCAAATGACAAGCAACTTCTATATGATGGATGACACGTAATGGGTCCAATGTAGGGAAGACAATAGAGCAAGTATAGTCACTCGTAAATACAAGTAGCTTTTGAAAACCAAAACATAAGAAAGAAAATAAAAAGAGAGATAAGGAAAACAAAATCAACTAATTAAATAGTGAAGATATTGCAAAAGCATAAGACCATTTGTTATCATCACAAGGGCTGTGACAATAAGCTTAAGGAACCCAATCGTCTGATTACATACATGACAAACATTAAACAAAAATAATATTAAAAGATATTAATTTCTCATCAATATTAAGTGATAAACATAAGCTAAATAAGACGATATCATATCTTTTAAATCATGACCACATGTCATCTAAGAAGGTTGCTGTATATATTTTTGATAACTCATAATACCAACATACTGATCAAAAAAATCAAATTTTTATCTAAAATCAAAATTTTACTATTAAATTAAATTTAAGTATTCATAAATGTTTGAGTACTTACAAGATTTTGAAATATATTTACACGTTAAATTTTGTATGTACATGAAAAATCTTAAAGAAAGGGTATATGTAAGATTAAAGTTATTTTCATTTTTATTTTTGAACATTTAATTAAAAATTATTATATGAGGTCAATTTTAAAAATAAAAAAGAAAATCACACCAAAATAAAAATAATTTTATTTTTGATCGTACAATTTCGTATGACTTTTTACAATGCTGTTTCAAATCCTTATAAATAAATTAGTTTGCATCATTTAAAAAGAGAAAGAAGAAAGTTAGAAGTAACCTGTAATACTCTAAATTCACAAAAATAAGATCGACACTTCAATAAACCTACACCAATTATTTTCTAAAATACCTGAAACTCCGTAGGCATCAACATTCAAGTCATCAAGGAGTCTCCAACAAATAAAGCTCACAGTCACGTTAGATTAAGTTATCAAGTTATGACCCTCACGTGATGAAGAGTGGATTTGATAGCTTATAATGGCGTTATTTAATGTCCCATGAAGTTAATCATCTTCCATTTCCTAGTCCATATGCTCATCATGTCTTCTAAAGCAGTGATAATATTTTAAAGGTGTTAGAAATCCATCACCGTTTGGTAAGGGACAAATAGACAAAGTTGAAGGAATCGGTAAGCTCCATAAATACCTCCAATTGTTTGGTTACTTAAAGGGTATGAGAAACCATTAAAAGTCCATCAACATGACAAGAACAAACGCAGGTGACAAGAAAACTAGATCAGGGAACGGTCTAACTTATGTCAAAGCCAAGATGCGGAGTGACAGATGAAGTCCATAATGAAAGTTTCCATGCCCTTTACTCGTTCTTAGGCTGTAAACCCACATGGCCACCTTTCAAGCACAATCTTACTTACGAATGAAGGATGGCCTAGGGAAGATGCATAAAAGCCGGTGTATGATGCTGTATAATTGTGGGCTTACGCTACTCTTTTTAGGTTCACTGGCTGATGTGAAGTGAGCTTCGAATATAGAGACCATGGAGAGAATAGACAAAATGGGCATACGAATTGTAGCCTTACATGAACTTGACCATGCTCTAGAATTCGGAAATAGCACCAATAAAAACATTGTCATGTTCTCGTACTATTACGTATTAAAAATGGTTTTTATATATACGAACATGCAATTTTGAAGTTTTAAGATAAAAATATGAAAATTTGAAAGTTTTTAGGTAGATACAACCTAGGACATAGGTGTGACTTAGGGTGTGTTCCTTTTCAAAAGTCCTACTCCTAGATGAAGGTACGAGCTAAAAACATGGAAACATTAATGTGATGGAGGTATTTTTAAAGAAAGAAAAGGTCCAAAACATACACAGTCGTGTCATTGATCGTGTCTTACGCACGAAGAAGGAAGTAAGATCAGTCGGAGATGATACTATGTCTTGGTATCCAAAGAAGTAAGAGTATCCAGACCATGTCGTATTATGGAGAAAGACAACAAGATCCACGAGCTTAACATTCAACCATGTCTAAAAGTACATTTTTGGTAGGTTTTAAATTCTTGAGTCTTTGTTAAATCAGGATAGGGCTTGGTAAAAGGACTATTTGAGTAAAACTGAACTATGTAAGGTTTACATATAAATGTATTATTGTAAAACTAGTTTTATGTAACTGTTGAACCGAGGGAATCTACAATCTATATCTTGATGATAATAAAACATAAGTACCATTATTGAGCTTTGTCTTTTTATGAAAGTAATATAAAAGTAATAGTGGTCCTATATAAATCAAGATACATCTCACCAAAACATTAGAGAAAAGCTAAAGTTAAACTATTTTAACCAAAATCAAACCCAAGGAAGAACAAAATCAACAAAATTATAAATGAATATTAATGTTTATTGTAATTTCTACTAAGTTGCTTTGATATTTTATATGCTCATTATGTATAAATACCTCATCATTTTAACTCATTACATGATTCTTTTCAATTATAAAGAAGAATTAAAGTTTTGGTCTTGAACATTAAATTGTTGTTTGGAAAATATTTTAAAAAGTGTTTAAGTCAAATTTGCATTACGAAAATTAAATTTGAGCATTTAAAGATGTTGGAATCATGATTTTGAGTGTATTTATTAACTAACATAGGTTAATGGTCGAATGATACAAGTTAAAGTTGTCAAAAATGTTTATTGAGACCATGTAACTCAAACATTGATCGACCAATGTATTGTTATCGTCAACCAATATCCTAATAAAATACACATTTGTTAACCAATAGACAGTAATAGTCCATGATGTTCCAATAGCTACACAATTTGTGCATTTATTGCACATTGTTCTACCAATGTATAATAGTGGTTGACCAATATACCATTAACAAAGACAAGTTCTTAGTTCTAACAGCTAGTTTGAGTCATGAAACCTAGCTAGAAATAAATGGCTATTTATTAGTTTAGACATGGAAAACTATTTAGGTGTTATACAAACACATCTCAAAAAGTTATTCAAAGATTTTGAGATTATTCATTGTTGCATTATAAACTGAGTGAACCTTTAGGTTATCAAAGTGATCAATCAAGCCTTTTGAGATGTAAATTAATTTATGAGTGTGGTTACTTTTCACTTTGGAAAAAGATTGTTTGAAAAGTTGTTCTTTACAAATGAAAAAAACATATTATTATAAGAAGGATCCTCTTTGCCTTATTGAAGAAAGAGACGTAGTAGAATTCTCTATGGAGAGTAGACATAGGTAATTAAGGTTGCTCACCAAACTATCATAAATTGGCTTGCCTTTCTTCTATTCTATACTCTTTAAATCATTGTTTGATTATATGATAATTTACATTAAGACATTTCTTTATTTCATAATATATTAATCATCATTTGATTACATTCATTTGATAAAATAATTATTTAGATTCACTAATACTAAATCTCCCTCCTTTAAGGGTGTCATTAGGGACCAATAAATGATATAAGAGCAGATTTCTTAAATTAATATTTAAAAAAAAATCTAAAGTAAATATCAAAATGACATACTTAGGGTCATTATCATGCTAGTCTAACTAAGAGAGATAAAAGCATACTCCTTTCTTTAATGATAATGATATCTTTATTTAAAAAACTAGGATGAATACTAATGATCGAATGTTTTGATATGTAGGAAATAATCTTAAATAACCCTTTCACTCCCATAAAAGCCATAAATGATAAAAAGGTTCCTAAACTAAAGGAATAATGAGATCCATAATATAAGAGGCTTATTTCTTTGAATAGCAAAGCCATTCATACATTATTTGGTGCATTACTTAGGAATGAATCCAATAAGGTGTCTATATGCTTAACTGCTTAAAAATTTTGGCACACATTTAAAGTCACACCTGAGGGTACTATTCAAGTAAAAGAAAGTCAAATAAGTATGCTAACTCATCAATATCAATTTTTCCAAATGAGACATGATAAAAGTATATCAACAGTGTATTCAAGATTCATTAATATTATTAACGTTCTTAAATATTTAAACTAAAGTTTAAATGGTGAGAAAGTTGCTCAGTTCACTTCCAATGGCTTAGGAAGCCAAATGATGTCAATATAAGAATTTAAGAACATTATAACATTACCACTGAAAGAGCTTATTATGTTTATGAAGTATTTTCTTACCTACGACATGAGGCTTAAAGAGATATAAGAAGAGACAATGACACCAAAAAAAAGGAAGCTAGCATTTAAAGACTAAAAGGAGGAAGATGAGACATCCTCAAATGGAAGCAAAGATGAAGACATTTCACTCATCATTAGGAAATTCAAGAAGTTTTTGAAAAGAAAGAATATCTTCAAAAGACGTAAGGCTAATTCAAAATATAAATTCTTTAATATTATTTTTTTGAAATGTGATAAATCTAACAATATAAAGTCGCAATGCCCTCTTCTCAAAGACGATAAAATATATACAAGAAATAATAATAAGAAGAAGAGGGACAATAAAAAAGGCTCTCAAAGCATCTAACTCTAAAATTGAACATTTGGAAGGGGAAATAGCTTGCATATATTTCATAGCTAAAAATGATGATGAGGTATTATCCAATTCTAAATCTTGTGACAATGATAATGATAGTGACAGTGATAGTGATTATGAATTATCATATGATAAACTAGTTCAAGGCCCTAAAATTATGAGTATAAAAAGAAGAAGCTATCTTCCAAACTAAAAAAGGCTCAAAAGCATTTAGAAGTATGCATAGTGAAAATGAAAATATGAAGAGTAAATTGCATAATACTAAAGCATCTAAAAGTGTGGATATTATTAACAGTCATAACTTAAATGTATTAATGCATAAGAATGAGACATTGAAAAATAAGGTCAATGCTCTGAATGACTCCTTGTATAAGTTTACCAAGGGAAGTGAAAGATTAGAAAGCATATTGGAGTTTAAAAGAATTCCAATAATAGGCATAGGATTGGGTACATTTAAGAGAGTGTATCAAATACCAAAAATATATTTGTCAAGAGAAAATATATGCATATTGAAAAGTCTTTACCTAAGATAATAAATGAGTATGGTGCATCATCCTCTATACATTAGTATACTAACACAAAAAAACAAGTCATATGCTTTCATTTATTTGTCTCAATCTAAGTCTAAATTCAATTATTAATAAAGTAAGGCTCATATTCAATAGGTCATATAATAGGCATAATTCCTTAACATATGTTCATACTTATTATAGGCCTCAAAACAACTAAAGAAATGTGTTTCATACACATTGCAATGTTAGAAATCATTTCTATCAAAAGAAAATACATAACCTATAACATTCAAAGAAATGCATCCATACACAACAACTTCAAACCTCTCGTGATGGACTCAGTAAATGAATTCTTCAAAAGCCTCTATATGTTTGCAGGAACTCAATAAGACACATGTTACTTTAGTTTTTAAAGTGGCCGACCCTTCCATATTGCATGACTTCAAACCAATAGCATAATGTAATATGGTCTAAAAATTCATAGCTAAGATCCTAGCTAACGAAATCAAGAAAGCACTACAACTTATTATCAACCCAAGTCAGACATCTTTCATTTAGAGAAGGAGTATCAGTGACAATATATTGTTTAATACATTAATTATTCAAAAGCTATCTGTTTAAGAAAAGCATTAATAGTTGTACCATCAAAATTGACTTCACAAAGGCCTTTGTCTCCATCAGCTAGAGCTTGATCATCTAGGCAATGCAAGCCTGAATTTCCCAGGTAAACTCATTCACTGGCTTCAAAATGTATTACACTTGCTTCCTATGATATTCTAATTAATGGAGAGCCAACTAGAATATTTATAGGTGAAAGAGGTCTCAGGAAAGGAGATTGCCTTATCTTTTTACAATTACCATTAAATTGTTATCTAGCTTGCTCAGATTTAATATAAAATCAAAACCTAGGTTTAGATTCCACTACAAATGCTCTAAACTAGACCTGGTGAATATTTCTTTTGATGATGACTTGTTTCTCCTATGTGGGGCCAATAAAAACTCTCCAACCTTTTTCTCAACTACCTGAAACTTTTTAAGAAAATTTTAGGCCTAGGATACAACCAAAATAAAAGATGTTTTATATTCTCTATTATAGTAAACCAGAATTTCAAAGATTACGCTCAATTCACTAGAATTCCAATTGGTAACCTTCCTATAAAACACCTAGGAGTTCCAATATACCAAAAAGATCACATTTTTCATAATTTGCTCCTCTATTAGATGCAATCAAGAGAAAGTTAAGCAAGTGGACTCTTAAAGCACTCTCTAACGGTGGTAGAATTCAGCTTATACTTGTTGTTCTTAATAATCTACAATCTTACTAGTGCCCAGACATTGTTATCCCTAGGAAGGTTTAAAAGTAAATTAATAAGAAAATAAGAAACCTTCTATGGAGTTGCAATTTCATTCCCAAATGCAATTTAAAGGTAAGGTTGTCTAGGAATTTCATCCATTAAACTCACCTGCAAAGCATTACTAGGGAAAAAACCATGGTAGATATGTATGGATAAAGAAAGCATGTGGGTTAAATAGCTCCACTATTATTTCGTAAAAGAGTAATCATACGCAAGATAGCCTAAAAAACTAGCATTTCCTAGATACTAAATGAAATCCTGAAGTTGAGAGGCTCCTTGCAGCTACACATTAAACACTAAATTGAAAATACAACTAACACGAATTTCTAGTTTGACAACTAGTTAGAAATTAGTCCTCTATACAAGATTTGTTAGCTCTAAGATTTAATAAATGTAATCCCTGATAATACAAGAGTTCAAGCCTCTATAAATGACAATAGCTAGTAATGGCCTACTAACTCTTTGCAAGGTTCTAAGGATTTTGTTTCCATCCTTCCAGCTTATCTTCCTAATCCTTCCAACCAAGATAGAGTTATTTAAAAACTTAGAACACATAGTAGATTCATAATCTAGTCCTTCAAAACCATATCCAAATTACATATGCAATAAGTAAGGTGGCATAAACTAGTATGGGACACAACGTTACTCCCCTCCTATGCTATCATCCTAAGGGTGGCCACCACTAAAAAATTAAATACAAGGGGATCTCTAAATTCTATATAGAGGACAAATCTTATTTGCTATGCTCTCACTCCTATAAGGATCTCAACCATCAGTTTTTAAAGTGTAGCTATACAAGGAAAACCTGAGGGACAATATTATCCTTATTTGGCATCCAATGTAATCAATATACCTGGGACAACATTGTCATATGGGATTGGAGATTACAAAACACACTCAAAGGAAATTACAAGCTCTTCAAATGTGCAATGGTAACCCTGGTTCATAAAGTTTGGAGTGAAAGAAATTCTAGAATATTCAACAGTCAGTGCACATATGAATCATCTTTTACTAGTAAAGTTCTCCTAAAAATCAAACACCTTGTAGAAGCAAGGGTTCTCATCTAAGAACTAACTCAACAACTAAATACCATATGGGGACTTTAACTAAACACTCATATTTAGCTAAGAACTTTCATAAATATGTTGAAGTATCCATAGTCCAAAAGTATTAAACTAATCTTTTTTAATGAGCACTCTATGTTGCTAAGCATCTTTTGTAGAACAATACGTTATATTTAGGGGGCCTTTCTATAAATTCAATTACTTTAAAAGAAACATATAGTATGATGTACCATTTTTGCACCAATATTGGACATATTAATAGATTTACTTCCTCCAACAAAGAGCAATAAATAAACCTATAAGAATATATGTTGAAAAAAGAAGAAGACTAACAATCAAGGACCTAAATTTATTTGGGTATTTAAAACACTTTGATTACATTATTTTGGAGATGCAAATAGTGGATACTCAAGGCATATGATGGTGACTTGTCCCAATTTATAACTCTTAAAGACAAAGGTGGAGGATTTATACATTTGGAGATAATATTATTGGTAACATATTTAGCATTTGGAAAGTTAGTAACAAGGATCATCTTACAATTAAAATGTGCTTTTAGTATAAATATTAGAGGATAATGTATTGATTGTAATTCAATTATGTGATAAAGATTATAAAGTATGTTTTAAAAGGAAAATAATGCATTATTTCTTTATAGTAGCATTACCATTTTAGGTAAGAGAGAAGGTAAAATTAATATAATTGCTCTTAATGACCTTTCAAACTAAAAAATGAAATGTTTAATGCTTACAAGTGAAGATGTATAGATTTGGCATAAGAAAATTGAAAGTATAAGGGTTGATTTCATCTCCAGCCTTAACTTCAAGTAACTTGCCAACAAACTTTCAAGAGTCAATTTTGAGAAAGACAAGTTAAGTGTAGCTTGTATAATGGGAAAACAAACTAAAAGCTCATCAGAGGAAAAAGTTAATAACCTCTACTACACATTTGCAATTAATTCACTTGAATTTGTTTGGCCCTACTAGAGTTAGAAGTCTAGGTGGAAAATGATATACATTTATGATAGTACTTAAATTTAGTATATTGACATAAGTATTATTTCTAGCTAGCAAAAGAATGCTTTATGGCATTTATTCTTTTCAAAAAAGTACAAAACAAAAACTAACTCTCCATTTCATCAATTAGGAGTAATCATGGTAGGGAATTTGAAAATTAATTGTTAGAATCTTTTTATGAAGAAAAAGATGTCTTTCATAAATTTTGTACTCCTAGAGCTCCTCAATAAAGTAAACTTCTTAAAACGAAAAATATGGCTTTGCAAGATATAACTAGAACAATGATAAATCAATATGACATCCTAAAGTATTTCTGAATTGAAATTATAGTAACTACATATCACATATCTAATAGAGTCCATATAAGATCAATCATGAATAAAACACCTTATAAGCTTTGGTATAGAAAAAAGTCAATTAGTTATTTAAATTGTTTGGTTATAAGTGTTATATCTTGCACACCAAGGATAAATTTGAAAAGTTTGATTCAAAAGTGGGTGAAGGAATTTTTAAAAGTTAGTTATTAACTAGTAAAGCATAAAGAGCATTTAATAGGAAGACTTTTGTTATCAAAGAATCCATGTATGTTGTTTTTTATTATTCTAAACATCTTGACTCCAAAAAAGGTCCTAAAGATGACAATATAGGTCAACCTAAGAATTTGAAGAAATTAGCATTTGGAGAGAATGAGGATGATCACTAAGACACCCACAAAAACAAATTGTTGAACCAAGTGAGGGAGATAAGATAAATGAGAAGCTTATAATGGATTAGAAATTCAAGAAGAATCGTACTCTGAATCAAATCATAATTGATGTTCAACAAAGGGTAATTACTAGATCTCATTTTAGAAATATATTACATCTTGCTTTTATTTCTTAACTTGAACCTATGACTATAAAAGAAGTCCTTAATAATGAAAGTTGGGTTTTTGTTATGAATGAATAATTGAACCAATTTGAGAGAAGTAAAGTATACATCTTAGTACTTTGACGTAGAGAACACTATATTATGGGAACTATGTGGGTTTTAGAAATAAACTAGATGAATTGTGCATCATTGTGAGAAATAAAGTTAGATTGGTGGCTAAAAGGTACAATCATGAGGAGGATATAAATTTTAAGAAAAATTTTGTACCATTAGCTAGATTAAAAGCTATTACATTATTACTTACATTTGCATCTTATGTTAACTTCAAATTGTTTCAAATAGATGTTTAAAGTGCATTTAAAATTCTTTTATGTAATATAAAGTTTATGTTAACCAACCACTAATTTTAAAATCATGATGCATCTAACCATGTATATAAACTTTATGAAGCATTATATGGCTTAAAACATGCTCCTAGAGCTTGATATAATAGGTTAAGTACATTCTTTTTAAAAATAGTTTTACAAAAGTCAAATTTGATACAACTTTATTTATCAAAAGGATAAGCAAGATATCTTAATTGGTTAAATTTATAATAATCATATTATATTTGGTGTTATTAGTGAAACCATATGCAAAGAATTTTTCAAGTGATTGAGTAGGAAATTTAATATCAGAATGATGAGAAAGCTCAACTTATTTCTTAGACTTCAAATCAAGAAAATGAATGAATGCGACTTCATTAAGAAAGCCAAGTACACAAAAGAACTACTTAAATGTTTTGGGATGGATCAAAGTAAGTCATTAGGAGCACCTATGAGCATCACATCCAAGTTGAACGAAGATGAAAAAGGAAAGCCAGTTCATGTCAAATTATGCCAAGATATGATTCATAGTTTGCTTTATCTTATAGCAAGTAAGACTGACATTATGTTTAGTATTTTTTTATGTTATAGATTTTAATTAAGTACAAAAGAGTCTCAACTTTTTATTTATTAAATGTATACTTAGATCCTTATGTGGTACCATGTTATCAGTACTTTAGTATTGCAAAGACACAATTTTTGATTTGGTTGAATATTTATATGTGGATTATATCAGTAGCCTTTTGATAGGAAGAGCACATCCAATACTAATCAATTTCTAGGTAATGTATTAGTTTCATATTTTAATAAGAATCAAAATCCAATTGTCTTATCAATTGTAAAAGCCAAATATATAGCAGTTATCAATTTTTGTGTACAAATTCTATATTTTTGATAACTACTTAAAAATTATGGAATATACCTTACAAAGATACCTATTATGTGTGATAAAACTCATGCCATTAGCCTTATAAAAAACCCATTCAATATTTTAGAACTAAACACATAGAAATTAAATATCATTTCATTAGAAATCATTTATAAAATAAAGATATTAAGTTAGAATTTATTGATATATTGCATCAATTGACTAACATATTCATTAATCAATGAGTGATGGTAGATTTTACATAATTTTGAGATAAATAGGTATGATTTATGGAACTCTATTTGATAAGTATATTCTTAATTGCTTAAATTTTATTTTGATTTTATTTATTTGATTTATTATAGGATCCGTGTTTAATATTACTTTTGAAGACTTTTAGATAATTAATTATTTGTTATATTTCCAAAAAGGGGAGGGAAAGTGGTATTAGATTCATAAGAGAGTGACTAATTTCATGATTTTTCATTTTGTGTATTTGGCATTGATATTACACTTATATTTTTATTGATCTTTGAATTATTAAAGCCTTTATCATGTCAAATTCTAATTGATATTGTAAATAGTGCAATTTTGGTAATCTTCATACAAAAGTTGATTTATGCTTAAAATACTTTAACTTATAAGCTTTTCATGTGATGTATGAAATTTAAAGGGAGATAGATATTTATATTGTCATGGAATAACAAATCATATATATTTGATTTTTTCATGATTTATCTAATATCACAAAATATTTTTTCATTATAAAAAACAGAAAATTGTTGAACTAGCAAAAGTTATAATTCATGCTTTAATAACTACCACTAATGGATTTGTTAGCGGTCATACAAAAATCAAGATACATCTCATAAAGAAACTAAAGAAATGTTAGAGTTGAGCTTATTCAAGTAAAGAACATAATCTAAGGAAGAATAAGGCACAATAAAGTTGTAAATGAATACGTAATATTTATCATACTGCCTACTTGCCAATGTTGATACTTTAGAGACTTATTATGTGTAAATACCTTATCACTTTAACTTATTGGATTAGTCTTTTTAATCACAGGGGAGTTAAAGTTTTGTTTTGGTTAAAAATTATTGAACCTTAAAACATTCTTTGAGTAACATTTTGAGAAGTGTTAAGTCAAATTTGTATTAAAAACATCAAGTTTGGGCATTCAAAGACGTTATAATAATGATTTGTTGCATTAGTTGACTAGCATAGGTTAATAGTCAACCAATATAGGTTAAAGTTATCAAAATGTGCTAAGACTATATAGCTAACACATTGGTCGATCATAGTAATAGGATACACATTGGTCGACCAATATGTAGTAGTGGTTAACCAATGTTCTAAAGGCTATAAAATCTATACATTCAAAGCACAATGGTTGAACAATATGAAACAGTGGTCGACTATTTCATAGTAACTAGTCATTAGTAATGACAAATTATTGGTTTCAATAACTAGTTTGAGCCCCAAAGCCTAAATACATAGTTTTTCATTACTTTAGATATGAGTAAACATTTGGGTGTTTTATAAACATATTTCAAAAAGTTTTCAAATATTCTGTGATCATTCATTATTTTATTTTTAAGTGAGTAAGCTTTTAGATTATTAAAGTGATTAAGTAAGATTTTTTAAGTTATAAATTCATTATATGAGGGGCTCCTCTTTACTTTGGAAAAAGATTGTAAAAAGAGTTGTTATTTACTTGTTAAAAAATAAGATTATTATAAAAGGTACCTCTTTGCCTTGTTTAAAAAAGAGACTTTGTAAAATCTCAAGAAGTATTTTAGAGAGTGGATGTAAGCAAGGATTGTTGTCAAACCACTATAAATTTGTTTGTCTTTCTTCTTCCGTATACTCCTTAAATTATTGTTTGACTAGGTGATTAATTTACATTAAGCTATTTTTATTTCATCGTATATTGATCTTTATTTAATTACATTATTTTGATAAAAAATTTCAATTTGCCAACTCCCAATTCACCCCCTTTTAAATCAGGGACTAATAGTAACCATTATCATAATTATTCAATAATGAATATGTAGCTCTTAACTTTTAAGGATGTAGGCATACCAAATTAGTTTAACCTTATTAAAAATTTGTTATGTTAATATTATTTTCTATTCTTTCTATATTTTCATTAAGTAGTATCAAAGCATTGTTGAAATAACAATGATTTCAGCTGCAAATTGAAGTGAGAAAGTCTAATAGAATAGTGAACTTCAAACTATGGTAACAGGAGTGAAGGATTTATTGGTGCAATAATTCATGTTAAAGTTGTAGAAAAATAAGTTAGAAGATACAGATTCGCTCGACTAAAAAAGAGTTGCAAGCATGAGCAATTAGAACCATATGATTTTCTCTTATAGACAAAGTCATATATAAGATTATAGAGATTACATTCCTTATAGAGATATGAAAGAAACTAGAAAGTTTGTACATGTCAAAGTCTCCCATAAATAAGTTTTTATCTAAAGTAGAAACCATATAAGCTCAAGATGCATGAAGGCACAGATTTATAACAACATATTAATGTGTTAAATCAAATATTCGGTGACTTACTAAGACTCAATATAGGGACAAAGTAGTGATTTTTCTTTTTTCCTTACCTCTTTCTTATGAATATTTGGTGACCATATTTATATTGGGTAAAGGAGATAGTTGGTTTAAGGGATATCATCATTGTGATATTAGCTCACAACCAGTGGAGACTTAATACTTACAAAAGCTCTTGAGGTGAAGGATTGTATATTAAGGAGAACTAGGATCATGAGAGGAAGCAAAATAAGCTCTTAATGTGAAGGATTGTATATGAAGGAGAACCAAGATCGTGAGAGGAAGCAGAATAAAGATGGCTCCTCTAAGAGGGCTTATATATCTAAATCTAAAGGTAGAAAGACAATTTGGTGTTATAAGTGTAAGCAAATAGGATATATCAAGAAGGATTGTCCAAATTAGAAGAGACAATATAAAAAAAGGAAGTTTGATGATTTATCAAGGTTTGCTAATGCATTGCAGAGTGGGGACTCAAATTACAATAGAAGATATATGTTTTACGTTTCAATTAGCTAACTTTAGAACTCATAAATACTGGATATGGGCTTCTCACATCACATAAAACTAAATAATGATTGGTTTTTCATACATATTAGACAATTTTAGTACCATCCTGTTATGGGATGATAAAGCTTGCAAAACCATCTTAATATGATAGATTAGGATCTTTTAATGGTGCTTTCAGGAGTTATGCGATGTTTGACATAAGATTTGAGGAAGAATCTAATTTATATGGGTACCTTACATGCTGATAGTTTTATTTATAAAACTAATAGAGACAATATTAAAACTCATTGACTATTATGAAAGGGTAAATTTTGGCAAAAAATCTATAAACTAATAGGGAGCATAATTGTGGGTGGGAGGGTTGCTAAAATAGAATTAGATGATGGCATGCAACTAGGTCATCTCAATGAACAAGGAATGACATAACTTCATAAGAGGAGCTTACTAAAGGTTTTGAAACACTAGATATTAAATTTATGTAAGTATTTATAGGTTTGGTAAATAGACTCATTCAAGATAGCATAACACAAACCAAAGTAATTCTAGATCATATGTATAGTAGCATACATGGTCTTATTATAGAGTTGTTGTTAGGTGGATTTCAGTGCTTTATTACATTAATTAATTATTTTTAAGGGAAGTTTAGGTATATTTTATAGAGCAAAGTTCAAGGCGTGGAATACTAAGGTAGAAAAACAAACATATAATAAAATCAAGTGCATGAGATCAATCAACAGTATTAAGAACACAAACTCACAATTCTAAGAGCATAGGAATCAAAGAAACCGTACTATTTAAAAAAATCACAATAGAATGATATTTTAGAGAGAATAAACAAATATATAACTATGTCCAAGTGTTTGAAGCTGAAAGAAGGGCTTCTTAAGATTTTCTGGGAAAAATTAATGAGTATAACATGTTACCTTATCAATAAATCACCACGAACATCCTAGATGGGAGAGTGGAAAAAGAAGTATGGGACAAGAAGTAAAGTAGATTTATCTAGGAACCTTTGATTGTGTTGCTTATGTGTATGTTCACAATGATAAGAGGTTTAAACTTGATTTGAGGGTAAAGAAGGGTATCTTTATTAGCTATCCTAAAGGTGAACATGGATATAAGTTTTAAGACCCAACATCAAAGAGAAAGGTGATTAATAAGGGTGTAGTATTTAATGAGCATCATATGTTGAATCAAACATAGGAAATGAATATGTGAGGATTGACAGAGGATAGTACAAAGGAGGTATAAGTGGACCTAATTCATTATAGAATATACTTAAAAGAAGCTTCTAGTTTGAAAAATAGACTAATTTCAAAATAAAAGCATCAATATAATATAACCAAGGATAAAGGAGACTTAACATTAGGTTCTCACTCATTATAAGCAATGGGATCTAACTAACTTTTAAAAGGCTATCAACATGAGAGTTGGTATAGTTTCTTTGAACAAGAATCGAACATGATAGTTGGTATAGCTTCTCAAAGGGTAGAGGCTTATATAGGGCACAGATGGGTATAAAAGAAGAAACTAATAGTAGTAGAAAAAGAAGGAGAAATTTTCAAGGCTCAACTAGTAGTTAAAGGGTTCGTATAGTCAAAGGGGATTGATTATGAAGAAATATTTTCACTAGTGGTTCATTATGCTTCCATCATCATTTTGATAGCATTAGTAGCAAGTCTAGATATGCATTTAAAGTAAATACATATGAAGACAACTTTTCTTTATAGTGATATAAACAAATTTATATAGAGCAGCTTAAGGGGTTTAGTTAACTTAGAAAGGAACATTTAATGTGTAAATTGAAAAGGTTCCTTTATGAATTGAAGTAGTTTCCACAATAATGGTACAAAAATGTTTGATTGTTACAGTATCTAAATTGACTACTAGAGATGTGAATATGGATGTTGTGTATACATTAAGAGCCTTGATAATGCATTGTTTATTTTTCAACTACTATATATGGATGACATTTTGATTGTTATAAAGAGTATACATAGTGTGACTAAACTAAAGACCTTATGAGAAAAGAAATTTGAGATGAAGGGTTTTGATGCTACCAAGAAAATACTAAGAATGTAGTTTCCAAGGGATAAAAACTTTATAAAGGTATGGTTATCTCAATCAAGCTATATTGAAAAGGTATTAAACAAATTTGGAATAAGTAAGGCTAAATTTGTGAGCACTCCATTGGTAAATCACTTCAAACTTTCCCTAAAATATTGTCCAAAAATAGATGCAGTGGTTGATGATATATCTAAGTTACTATATGATGGTGATGTTAGATGTTTAATAAATGTAATAGTGTATACGAAGCTAGATTTGGCTCATCTCATACTTAAAGTTGGCAACCCGCCCTGTCCTGAATTGGCTTAAAGTCAACAATTTAGGTCCGGGTTGACGAAGCCCTTAACCTGATTTTTCTAAAAAGATCGAGCTTCGAGCAGGCCTTAGGCTCAGGGCTAGGCTGAGTAGGTCGACCCTAGGCCTGACCTTTATATGCAAAATAACATTGTTTTGACATTTTAAATTTAAAAAAAAAAGGTCGAGGTGAGTCAGGTTAGGGGTCGGGCTTGTTTTCTTAGGTCATATCCTACTTTGGACAGGGTCTGGCTATGCCCTAGCTCGACCTGACCTATTGTCATCCCTACTTATAATGTTAGCGATGTTAGTATATGTCGAAACCTGGAAAATAGTATTAAGAAGCAACCAAGTAGATATTCAAGTACTTAAAGGGTACATTAAACTATAAGATTGTATTTAAAAGTCAACACAATGATCTTTTAGCTATGGAATATTTGAATCCAGATTGTGCAGGAGATTTGGATAATAAGAGATATATTATATAGTATGTCTTTACTCTTATAAGAGAGCCTATTTGTTAAATCAAGATTATAGTCTATGGTTATTAACTAAAATTAAAACATAGTACATGGTAGTGAATGAGGATGGTAAGAAAGCAATATTATAGCTTACAAAGTTAGTGAAGGAGGTGAACATCGATCAAGGTGGAGTTTAAATATAATGCGATAGTCAAAACGTTATTTTTTGACAAAGTATCAAGTGCATCGTATAAAAATCAAGCATATAGAAGTGAGGTTTAACAAGATTAGGAAGTTGATTGCATTTGGACAGATCTGGTTAGAAAAGGTTGACACTTAATAAAATACAGTTGATATATTACCAAGGAGAAGTTTAAGTATTACTAGGACTTGATTAATATCTCAAGGTGTTAGACAATGATACAATCTAACCTATGAAGAGTATATTCACTAAGGTGGAGATTGTTGTATATAGCTCGTATACACGAGTATACAATCTTGGAGTTTTAGGATGGAAACAAACATTTCTTGAAAATTTTTTGGGTGAGTATGACATAGGATATTGGCCTGTTGGTGTGGTGAAGGTATTTATAAAGGAAACACAATCTAGGACATAGTCGTGTTATAGATTAATTATATCTTATGCACGGAGAAGATAATAAGATCTATGGTCTAGAATACAGTCATGTCCTAGTATGAAGAGAAATAAGGGAATCTACAGTCTAAAGATACAAGTATGGTGGAGACCGAGTCATATTTTAGAAAGATAATAAAATCTACGACCTAAAACACAGTAATAACTGAAACACTCAGTCTTATCTGAAAATGTATTTTTGATAAAGTTTAATGTAACCATTATGATAACTATTCAATAATGAATAAAGAAACCTTGACATTTGTACATCTAATTTAAAAAAATTTATATTTTTTATTATTATCTATTTTTACTATCCATTTTCTCAACTCATACATTAGGGCTAATGAGTGAAGGGGCTTGAACGATGGTGACATTGCAGGATTCAAAACTTTGTACTACATCACCGCATCTTTTTCTTTTATGTAAAGGAGGAATGCATA
This sequence comes from Erythroxylum panamense, assembly GCA_027123425.1. Taxonomy (NCBI): domain Eukaryota; kingdom Viridiplantae; phylum Streptophyta; class Magnoliopsida; order Malpighiales; family Erythroxylaceae; genus Erythroxylum; species Erythroxylum panamense. The sequence goes on along the minus strand of JAOTIZ010000003.1, from coordinate 28,772,247 downwards.
AATTTGAGACCTAAGATTGGGTTCAGAATCTTACGTAACATGCCACTGAAAAATATTTGAAGTCTACGTTATTGAATAACACTGTTTGATTGAGTGGTTATCTTTACCACTCATACATCTGGTTTATTATTGTAGTCTGTAGAAGTTTTCCCCTATTAGATATCGTTTTACACTGCCTACACGAGAATTGTCAGTGATTGTGGATATCGAGAAAATATAAAACCTGAATCTGGGTTGACGTTTTCTTACAAACATGAACTCAAATAAATAAGATACTTGAATTCTATGAATATCAACTCCAAAACCCACTTCCCTCAAACAATGTGTGCACAGCTATGATTTGTCTAACTGTTGAATAACACGTCTACCCATCATCATGTCTATTCCAGGTTGAATAACAACAAAAATCGAGGCAAAGCAATTATCTAATTAGATATAGATCTTCTTAATGATCTCATATGATTTACTTTTCATCACAGAAATTATGCTTATGGAAATGTTATCATGGGACAAAATCTAGCAGCAAGCTGACAGAACTTGACACACTACAATCACATGAAACGAAGCAGAGAAATGTAGAAGACCAGGGCATCCAAGGACGTAAAAATTATCAAAAAAGAAAAGTTTGTAAAGTCCCATATTGATCATACGAGCTCTTCATTCTTTATTAATCTAACTGAACAATTCTCTAGTTTTTGATTCATTGACAGCAAAGATGAATCTTGTATTAATTGCAAATGTACTGTAGTTTGTGAACAAGCCAATGGTTTTTATTAGAACTCATTCTGCCTCCCTCAATGTTAACTTGAGCTCTATTAACCACTTCATAATTATTCTCAATGCTTTTTACGGTTTTTAATTAGAAGTTATTTCCAAGCCCTTTAGTTGCCAACTTCTTATATAGACCTTTTCACCAAAAAACAACACATAATTCGTATGTACCTACCCTTGTGGAGTTGTGACTACATATTGACTAAGATAGACATTGTAAGGCTTGATTTCTTCTCTTTTTTTTTTCAGTGTGTGGTTATATGGGTGTTTTAAAAAAAATTGGCAAAATAGTTGACTAGTTGGATAAGAGCTAATTTCATAATCATGTGAACAGTCTTGCTTCATCGAGGATCCTTCATTTACTCTCTATTTAAGTGTCAAAACCTAGAAATATTAGATGTATGAGCACTAATTATTATATACTTTGATTTAAATTTAAGCAATAATATAGAAGCAATGTGAACCGTTTTGGGAACATGGGTTGGACATAGCTTTATAATTCCGAGAAAGAAAAAGTTGGATTCCTGACTTGAATGCTTCTCCAATCTCCAATACTTTTTCCATTTTTAGGATGCTCTTGACACAGGGATTATGTAATATTGGCGTTCCAAACTCAATACTATATAAATATTGATTTAGCACTTCCGAGGCACGAAAGAAGATTACATAACGTAGTAGTCTACGAAGTCCATGTCATGAGTTTCAACTAATCCCACTTTGTTTATCACATGTTGAAGAGAAGATTGTCTATTGCAAACATATTTTGTCCGATTGTCGGCCTATCAAAGCACCGGGAATATTGGTCTTAATTTCACTGCCTTTTCTTATCTCTTTTCTTATCTCTTCTTTCCAAGGATGCTTCCTTGAAATGATTCCTTCTTGCTTTTGAGTTTCTTACTGATGCTTATCATCCCAATGTTATTGTCTTTGTCTTTGAACATTCTACTACGTGGCTAATCTCTTGTGTTTACTTTAGCAGCATATTTAGTCATATTGATCTAACTAGAAAGCATAATCTTGCTGCGCCGATCTCTGCACTTGCCCCACCACTATCATAATAATATATAATCCCTAAATTTAAGCTTGGAAGCTAGTTTTAAGTCAAAGCACTGCTCGTATCTCATATGTATGGAAAAGAAAGCTCCGAGTCTTTGAAAAAGGTGCACCTCTTTTATCTTGTTTACTGTTGATTTGAAATATCTTGAGCTGTAGAATGTTATGAAGTTGAATACGATACGATTGGAACTGAGAATAATTTCAGAAAACAATAGTACCCTAAAACAGGAGAAGAAAGAACATGCATGCATACAATAAAATATTCCTTGGACAAGAGTTTGGAGACAAAAAACTGTAGAAAGCAGCCACTAACTCGTGAGAATCTTGTTCTGAAGATAAAATAAGCAGAAGAGAGTAAAGAAAAATTTTTGTTAACTTGATCACCTAGAAAAAGAAAATCTCACTCTACATAGCTTAATTAATTATTTAAACATGATCTACAAGATCCATATACTGTAATGTGAATCTAATACAGGAAAAAGGAGATCTATGGTGCCAATATATGAATTGCGGTTGTCTATAATAGATCTTTACGATGTCGAGACAAGAAAATTCAGAGATACCAGCATATCCCTTACACGTTTGATGCCAAATCCTCTATCAATCTTAGTAATCACTCAAGGCTTAAGATGTATTCTTTCCTAGTCCCCAATTATTGTTTTCAAACTTAATTTTGTCTACTACTTCCCATATGGAACAGAAAAAGGACATGAGTATACTACATGCCAAACGGATAAAGAAGTAAAGGCAAATGAGTGGGAATTTTTGGCCCCCCGTCTCTGCTGGTGAAGTTTGATTAGAAACATGGAGTCAGTGATAAACATGGCTTGGAATTCTGGGTCTGTTTTTCTTTTTTTGTTTGCTAAACACGTCCTTAGACTCTTGAGGTAGACCTACGTCGTTTACCCCACAATATGTTCCTTAAGAAAGAAAGATTGGTTCCTTTTACAAAAATATCATGACATGATTGCTGTCTTAGGTCTCCACCATCTGAGCTGGTTTGACACGTATTGATTTATAGCAATCCATTTTTGGTTTTGGAACGTGGCTTGCTCTGTTACTCCCAGACCAGCTGCTTGTAGCCACGCTACGCTTATTTCTCAACCAAAATTGTGTAGTTCATATAGAGCTATTCAATTTCATTCCTTATACGGTACTCCGGACACTTTTAGGACCGATGGTTTCTTACTCAGATTTAATGGAATAATGAGAAACTATAATAAGAAGAAAAAGAGACAAAACCAAATTTAGATCATTCATAAATCCTATCGTAACTTCTTTAATTCAGGCGTAGCAAGAATATGTTGAGATTGGCTCCTTTGTTGTCCTATATTGGTTGTAGACAACAATTGGAGCAATGTTCTTACCTATATAAGGAGGTTGCTACCTCCTTATCTAATACACCAAATAAAGTCAAATATTTGTAGTACAAATTTAACTCTAGTTAAATTCCTCTTTTGAGGTGAGAGTTGGAGAGTTTGTCTTGTGTATTTCTTTGTGGGTGTGTTGGTGTATTAAGGGATTGAGTGAGAGGAAAAATTGTGTGATTGTAAGAATTTTTCACATAGTGAATTTTCTTCTCGATGCTCGTGGTTTTTCTCCGATTTGGAGTTTCCACGTAAATTCTCTTGTGTTGTTATTTTCTGATATTTTTGTCTATTATATATCCTTAAGTGTGGGTTTGGAAGGTCTAAATTCCTAACAGAATCAACCCCTCCAGGCATTAACATTGGACCTTTTTCTTTTTTCCTGTAAGAAGAGAGTATCACAGCAAATAAGCTAATCGATCATCTTGTATTCCATAGCTATCAACATTATAAGCAGTATAATTGTTGCAACTTGCAACAGGTAACTTCTTCACGGCTACTATGTTGTTCATGTGACCGAATAGTTGACACTTGGTTGATGGGTAGTTCCAGTCTAGTAATTGGTGTCAAGAAACAAGCAGAAAGTCTTAAATGTGGGTAGCTACCTTTCCTTTTGAGCAACTCTCGAAAGGGGATTTTTAATGGACAGCACTTCCAACTTGGGTGCACTTTGTGTTGGCCTTTTACAAGACACTACTCCAATCTAAATTCTCATGGGGTCCCCTTTAAATCAAATATACATATTCCTCCTCTATTTATTCTGCTTTTGTCCAACAATTGATAGTGAGTACGATAAGGAAACAATACAAGTACAATCATGCATTACAGACTGTGAAAGACCAGTTATATTTCAAGACCATAAACTCCAGCCGTTGAGCCCTTAGGCCCCTAGCTAGCTACTATTTCGAGTCCATTCTATGTCATGTTCATCTTTCATTTTGCTCATGTGGATTTGAACGCGTAGGCGTAGCTAACTTGTCTCCTTCTGTGTTAGAAGTGCCTAACTTATCCTCAAAAGTTAATCCAAGAGGAGGAGGTTTACACATTATTATAAATTGTTGAATGCTCGTATACTTGTCCGATGTGAAATTCCTGACACATCCCCCTCAGTCCAGAGTATGACTAGACATCTGATAGATATATTGGGCAAAAGGACATAACCGATAACTACCTCAAACCATCGAGACAAATTAACTTGGCTCTGATACTATGTTAGAAGTGCCTAACTTTTAGATAACTTGGCTCTAATACTATGTTAGAAGTGCCTAACTTATTTCTAAAAGTTAGCTCAAAAAGAAAAGATTTACACATTATTATAAATTGTTGAATACTTTAATACTTATCCGATGTGAGATTCATGAGATTCTGCACTCGGGTTGCTTTCTTCCATCAACTTAGAAAGATTGAAAGTTCAAACGAGTTCTTGGACATGCTATTGGTTTCCGCGTGCTATTCAATTAAATGGTCATATTTATGAAGGAAATCAACGGATGAGTTAACTTCATCTCACACACTTATAACTTAATGCAGTAAGTTCATGTCTTCTTCTTACAGATACAAAGTTTGAGCTATAAGGAACAATATAAAAGAAACATGCTGAATGCAATTTCTTACAAATAAAATACATTATTTTCCAGTTTTCACTGATAAGAACAAAATAAGTAGTTTAAAATGTACCAAAAAAATTAAAAAAAAAGAAACTAGATTTTAAAAAATGAAAATTAACGGCTCGTTTGGTTTTATTTTATATTATATATTTACTTTTTTAAATTCAAGGAAAATTTTTAATATAATTGACTTTTGATTTTATATTTTTGTTTTAATTTCTTTCTATTTTTATTCAGGGTAATTATAAAAATTAGTTTTAACTTTTTAAATTTTATAATTTTTATTTATTTAATATTAATTAATGGTATAATTAATTTTGATAAATTTTCTAATTCAATTTATTTCAGTTTATTGTTATAATTAATGCAAAATTTAAATACTTATTTATTAAATAAAATATATTTAAGCCTAAAAATTCAATCTTATTAATATTGATTTAAAACTTAAAATACATTTGGTAAATATAAATGTTTATAATAGTTTAATTGTTCACTTAAAAAAATAGAAGTATGATAAATTTATTATTAAAATTTTAATTCAATAACCTAGATGATTCGTAAATTTAATTTTCTGTATTTTTATTTAAAAGTATAATAATTAAATATTATTTTACCTACGAAAAGCATAAAACAAAGGCTGTGGGAGTGGACCAAAAGGAAACGAAAGATGATTGGGCATTGATTGGATGCAACTGACAAATTAAAAGCATGAATTGTCTTAAAATGTTGCCGGCAACGCTAATTACTTTACCAAACACGTCAAGGTCAAACGCAGTAAAAAATAAATAAAAATAAAAAGGTAAATCAAATCAGGTGGAAGCTTCCGTACTGGACTCACCTAAACTTTTTTTTCTTTTTTTTCAAACAAACAATTTTTTATTTTTTGTTTGAAGGTGCAAACAATTTTTTATTAAAAAATAAGAGTATGTAATATTACACTTTCTCAAATTTTGTATGTTATTATTATTATTATTATTATTGTTTATTCTTTAAGAGTTGAATTCTTATTTATGGAGATATATACTTATCTTTCTATTATTAGGTCAATTTTGTGATAGTGTATATATGAGTTGAATTCTATATAATATTTTTTTTACAAAATCAAAGCACATTAATTCTCATCTTTTAAAAAATAAAATTTGCCTAATTAATTAAAAGACAGAAATATAAAATATTTTGAAATTTATTTATTTTAAAAATACTCTTTCCACAGCTACAAATGATATGAATAAATCCACCCATGATTTTAGTGTTTACATAGTGTGC
>JAOTIZ010000003.1:28702518-28752616 GCA_027123425.1 Erythroxylum panamense | reverse complement strand
GTTTGAAATCCCTCACACATAATATGAAAACTAACGCCTTCCATTAATATGGGGAGAACCAGAGTTCTTATAGAGTTCGAGTTGTTGGGTAAACCCAAGCTCACTCTATACGGATATGTTCGAACCATGGAAATAAGATTTTCGGATTAATGGGTCTGTTTTCACTAGAAGCGTTGATTTGTTGAGTAAACACAAGGTCAATGTAGATAGAGGCGCAATTGGGTAGCATACATCCGATGTACGCGCATCAAGAGTTGATAACGTAATGTGTGTGCATACATCATGAGTTGATAGCACTAGACGATAGTTATAGCTATGATGCAATTGATATGACCGATACCTACCGATTGACTTAAGGAGACATGTTGGGTAAACCTTAGGTCATTCTTAGTAATGCCGAATATCAACCCACTAGGACACTTTATCATAAATTATCTTGGGTTCGTAGTGACTAGTGGGAGTTATATACATGTCATGCAAGTCCTTATGATCATGCATGTATTTATATTGTACCATTCTTTCTCTCTTCACATTTAGGTTGATTGAAGATGTCTTCCGGTGTGAATTTGCGCTCACTTATGGATTCTAATAAATTGATTGGACCCAATATTCTTGATTGGTTGAGAAATCTGAAAATTGTTCTAAGATCTGAGGAGCTAAGCTATGTTCTAGACGTTCTACTTCTTGATACCCTTGCTGCTGATGCTTCTAATGAGGATCAGAGAGCATCTCATAAGCATCTCAAAGATAGTGACTTGGCTACTTGCATTATGCTAGCCTCTATGTCACTAGAGCTACAGAAGCAGCATAAGTCTATCGATGCTAATACCATAGTGTTTCATTTATGAGAGCTTTTTGATGAGCAAGCTCGGTCTGAAAGGTTCGAGACCTCAAGGCTGCTCTTCACGACTAAGATGACTCCAGGGACATTTGCAGTGTAGTATGCACTGAAGATGAATAGTTATATTGAGAGGTTGGCCACCTTGGGTTTTGTTATGGACTATGAATTAAGTGTTGACTTAATTTTGGTTGGATTGTTTGATATTAATTTACAGATTCAGTGAGGTGGTTATGGAGTTTGGTTTACATTGAAGTGCATATGATCACTCTTTGTTCTTTTGTCAATTCACTGTTGGTTGCATCTTACTTGTTGTATACGTAGATGATATTGTTATTATTGGGAATGATAGTAAAGGCATTGAGCGGTTGAAATTCTTTCTTCAAAGCAAATTTCAAACCAAGGATTTGGGAGATTTGAATTTTTTTTGGGTACTAAAGTTGCTAGATGTAGACAGGGTATTTCTTTTCCAAAGAAAATATGTTCTTGATCTTCTCATAGATACATGTATGCTTAGATCTCGACCATGTGATGCTCCTATGGTGCCTAATCTTAAACTTATGGCTGAAGGTGGTGACCTATTAGATGATCCAAAACGGTATAGAAGAATGGTGGGAAAAACCCAATTATTTGGTTGTGACATGCCTAGACATTGCTTTCTCATGAGTGTGGTTAGCCAATTTATGTCCTCACTATAGAGTATTCATTGGGAGGTAGTTATGCACATCTTCGATACTTGAAGGGAGCTCCATGACGTGGAGTACTTTATCGTGACAATGGTCATTTAAAAGTTGGAGGATTATGTGATGCAGATTGGGTTGGTTCTCCTGTTGACCAAAGATGCACATCTAGCTACTTTGTTTTTATGGGGTGGCAATATCAAATTGTGGAAAAGTAAGAAACAATAATTGGTTACACGATATGGTTCTCCCGTTGACCGAATATCCACATCTGGCTACTGTGTTTTTGTTGGTGGCAATCTCATATCATGGAAAAGTAAGAAACAATCAATGGTTGCACAAATCTAGTGTAGAAGCAAAGTATTGTGCTATGGCACAAACTACGTGTGAGTTGATGTGGGTGCATCAATTACTTACAAAAATTGGTTTTCCTAACTCAAGTCCTATCAACCTTTGGTGTGATAATCAAGCTGCTATCCATATTGCTTCTAATCCAGTATTTCATGAGAGGACCAAGCCTATTGACGTGGATTGTCATTCTATTTGAAATAAGGATTGATCTAATATATAAGAAGTGGGGATCAACTTGTAGATATATTTATTAAGTCTTTACCTAGGAGTAAGGTTGAAAGTATTTGTAACAAGTTGGGCATGATTAACATATATGCTCCAGCTTGAGGGGGAGTGTTAGAATATAACAGTATTTTAATAAGGGTATTTAAGTCTTTTATGTACTTTCTCCTATTTATAAATAGAAGATGATTAAACTAAGGAATGTTAGGCCGTCATATTCTCAAATTCTCTTCTTCCTATCTTTTTCTTCTCTTCATCTCTTTCTCTACAACTTACACTAGCAATGCAATACAAACAAAGTAAGGGAGATCATACTTTGTTTGTAAAGCATTCAAAAGGAGGAGTTATAGCACAACTTGTTTATGTAGATGACATCACAATCGAGAGACAATCTCTCAAAAGGTGCTTAGCTAAAGAGTTTGAAGAAAAAAAAGTTGGGAAGTTAAAGTACTTTTAAGGAACTGAGGTGGCATACTCAAGTAAAGGCATCTTCGTTTCTTAAGTATGCCTTAGACTTGCTTAAAGAGATTGGGAATCTCAGATGTAAGCCAGCAAGTACACCTACTGAACCTAACTTAAGATTGAATGAGATGAAGATAGTGTAGTAGACAAGGGAAGATATCAATGATTAATTGGGAGGTTGATATACTTGTCCTATACAAGGCCGATTTATGCATGATCCAAGAGAGAAACATTTATAGGCTATTAACCGAATCTTATGCTATCTCAAAGCTACATCAGGTAAAAGAATTTTGTTTAAGAAAAACAAAGAGATATCCCTAAAAGCGTATACGAATGCTGATTATGCAAGTTCTGTGGTAGATCGTAGATCAACATCAGGGTATTCTGCATTTCTTTGTGGAAACCTAGTAATGTGGAGGAGTAAGAAGCAATCAATTGCTGCAAGATCAAGTCGAATTTAGAGCTATGGCATATGGAGTAAGTGAATTACTATGGCTCAAAATAATCCTTGATGACCTCAAACTCAAGTGAAAAGGACCTATGAAACTTTATTATGCCAACAAGTTTTCCATCAACATTGTGCACAATCCAGTGCAACATGATCATATAAAGCACGTTAATTATATTTTTAACAAAGTTCAGCATGACTAATATCTATGCTACACCTTGAAGGGGAGTGTCACAGATTATAGGGACAAGAATCAGTTAATTATATTTTTAACAAGTTCGGCATGACTAATATCTATGCTACAATTTAAGGAGGAGTGTCACAGATTATAGGGATAAGAATATGAAACAATTAAAATATTTCAAGGTTTGATTATAGGCTTGATTATAGGAAACCCATTCCCTAGCCAACTGTTTATTTACTAGTACATATGTAACTATATTTTGTACAAATGTATTAAGAAATCAATACCTTTGCTCCTTTCATTGTAGTCTTCTTCATCAACGAGAATAGAAAATTACTACGAAGTAAAGCCACATAACCCCCTCCAAATATCAACTTTTACATGTTTCGTTAACCAAACTCAATTCATGAATTAATTTGTTTGATTTTTAAAATTTTTGACACTTAATAAAAAAAATTTAAAGGTTAAAAACTAAAATCTAAAAAGCTAAAAAAGTTTGACGTTTTTAACTGGTTATATATTTTAATAACTAAAAGCATATGCATACCTCCATACATAAGAAATTGACATGAAGAAGCTCATTAACAAATTTTGGAGACACATCGGATACTTGCTGGGCTGACATGGCCCTCTGAAATAGCCATGAACAACTTAAGTTGGGCTGCAATGACAGAAACTTGAATCAAAATATAATAAACTCTATAATCAACCAATAAATAGGAATACAAACCAAGTAAGGATTTAGCAGGGACAAGCTGTATGCATCAAGAAAATCTCCAGCGATGGCTTCATATATTCCTACATTTACAGACATGTGGACCTCCACCATAGTTAGATATCAGCTATCATATATGTACATTCAATGAATTTTCTTGATGAATTTTTTTCCTCATGTTAATTGGCAATCAAACAATTATAGATGTAATGCAATTTTAACAAACTTAGATGAAATATATTGCCAACTAACTGAAAAATATATTTTTTGAGAAATTAAATTGTATTAAAACCTTTCAAAAGCTTAAGGTTACATAATAAATTTTGTTTAACCATATTGGTAACTGCTTACATAACCCACAATGGATGTTCCAATCTACATTTCAATGTGCCACCTTAAGTAAATGTTTTGGATTGGCATTCGCCTTTCCCTAGTAGTCGAGATGATCACCGATTGAAGCTACGTCCTCTATTGAGGTAAGTTGTTCTTTGCTCTATTGCCTTATCTCCCATATATGTTTTCTTTGGTTTTTCTCACTTTTTAGAAGCATCTATAGTTCCTATCCATCCATACCTAACCCAACTGGACTATAATGATCTCCATTTCTTTGCTCTTTATTGTTTTGTCTCTTGAAGCCATCTTACTATAGATAGAAGATGAAAAATTTTCCTTTGCATATTATTGCCCTCTTTGTTTTGCATAATTCAAAGGTGTCTTGGATGCTTAGAAACCTTATCATGTCCTCTGTGGTTAGGCCATTCTTCATTGCTAAACATAAAGTAATGATGCCTTAAGGGTTAGAGGTTTGTTCCAGATGATCGTGTGCCAATTGATTCGTCTCTCCTTTCCTTGATGAGCTCCTTACAGAAGCTATTTATGAATTTCCATGAGGGATGCCTCAACCAAGTTGCCTATCCTCCACCCCTTCTTAAGGATTATAGTTCAAAATTATATGGATTAACTCTGGCAGATAGTTGCTCCAATTGTTCCTATTATCCATTTCTGGATTTTCACTCAACATATGATCACGAAGATTTGAATGTTGTAGGAGGCCTGCTTTGCTCCAACTATCAAAATACATGGATGCTCTGTTCCCATTGCATATCATGCACTTTATGGAGTTTTCCAAGGCTTACTTTGTTTTGAGAAGATGTGACATGAACCATGAACGCTTGGTTTCTGACTTCAATTTCTAAATACTTTTGTTTTTGAGAACATGTACTTAGATCTATTGGGTCCATAGGGTTCCCTTCAACCAGTCTCCATAAGCCTTTTAGCAATAAGCCTTTTATTTGTAAGACTTATCTTGGCGATTCCTAGAACACCCTCATCTGTAGGTTTACAAAACCTCTTCCCATCTTACCTTGGCTATCACTTTTGCTTCCTTTCTTCCTCCCCATAGAAAAGCTCTCATAATTTTTTCTATTGTCTTGATTATGCCTTTAGAAAGAACTATGCGAGCTGATCAATATATGTGAAGAGACTTTAACACAGCTCTTATCAACATCAATCTTCCCGCTAAGAAAGCAGAGAAGATGAGAAGAATAATCTTCATATTTTATATTAGAATGATTAGGTATTTATAGAAGAATGAATAGGCTAGAATAGGAAAGTAATTCCTATGATTATGCTAAAATCCCTATGAATATGTTATTTACATTAATTGTATAATCCCTATAAATCGATTACTAGTTGTAACACAACTGCTATATTCTGTAACACTCCTCCTCAAGCTGGAGCATAGATATTGATCATACCCAACTTGTTACAAATGTAATTAACCTGATTCCCAGGTAATTCTTTGGTAAACACATTAGCTAATTGGCTCCCTATTTTGACTTGTGGAGTTGAGATTGATCCGTCTTCTAGCTTTTCCCAAGTAAAATGACAGTCGACTTCTATATGCTTGGTTTTCTCATGAAACACAGGATTGTTTGAAATATAAATAACTGCTTCGTTGTCACACCATAAGTGACCGAACAAGCCCAATCTCACTAAGTAAATAATGTAGCCATATAAGTTCATAGGTAGTTTTGCACCATAGCTCTATATTTAGATTATGCACTTGATCGGGATACAACGCTCTGTTTCTTACTCTTCCAAGAAACAAGATTGCCTCCAACAAAAACACAGTAACCGGTGGTAGAATGCTTGTCTGAAAATCTCCTACATAGTCAGCATCTACAAAACCTTCTATAGTGTGATGACCATAATTTTGATATAAGATGCCACATCCTAGTGCACCTTTTAGATATCTCAAAATATGAATAATAGCATCCCAATGTGAGAATCTAGGAGATGACATGAACTGACTTACAACACTTACCAAAAAGGCAATATTAAGATGAGGTGATAGTAAGATAGTTCAATTTTCCTACAATCTTCCTATAATTTTCAGGATTCTTAAACAAGTCTTCATCTTTAGCTTTTAACTTCACATTTAGTATCATAGGCGCATCACATGTCTTTGCCTCAATAAAACTAGCATCATTTAATAAATTTAGGCAATATTTTCTTTGAGATAGATAAATCCCCTTATGACTATTAGAAACTTCAATTCCTAAAAAATATTTCAATGGTCCTAAATCCTTTGTTTGAAAGCGAGTTCCAAGGAAAGCTTTCAACCTCGTGATCCTAGCCTCATCACTTCTAGTGATCACTATATCATCCACATAGACAACTAGTAAAAAGCACCTAGAACTAGATGATGCAAAGAACATTGAGTGATCATATGCATTTCTTCATAAGCTAAACTCAATCACGACAGTACTGGATCTCCCAAACCAGGCACGAGGAGATTGCTTCAAGTCATACAAAGACTTTCTTAATTTGCATACTTTCCCTGACTCCCCCTGAGCAACAAATCCAGGTGATTGCTCCATGTAAACCTCTTCACGTAAATTCCCATGTAAGAATGCATTCTTCATATCAAGTTGGTGAAGTGCCCAACTATAAATAGCAACTAAGGAGATAAATAGTCGGACGGAAAAAAGTTTTGCTACTACAGAAAAAGTCTCATAATAATCTACCCCATATGTCTGAGTGTATCCTTTAGCAACCAACCTAGTTTTTAATTTTCATATTTTCTATTAGAATGATACAATTATCTGTACAAGAATACATAGGCTAGAATAGGAAAGTAATTGCTATGATTATGCTAAAATCTCTATGAATATGTTATTTACATTAACTGTATAATTCCTATAAATCTGTTACCGGTTGCAACAGTTATTTACAACTGCTATATTCTATAACACCCGCATTTGATAAACCCTTTTACTCCAATGGTTGAGTCTTTTCTAGTTTTTATCCACCAAACGAATGCAATTTTTGCACATTAACTTGTTGAAATTTGTAACCCGATATATGTGAATGGAGGTTGTTTGACATGGAAACCTGAGATTCTTGAAAGCCATTAGGCTTCATTCATTGCACTCAACGATGGTATCAATTGGCTTTTGTTGTGATTCACATCCAAGCCTGAGAGTTCCATGAATATCTACAAGCTAGTGGTGATTGTGTATATTGATCTATCATTAACCTTAACAAACAACTAGAAGATAATCTACAAAAGACAAGTTTGTTAGTTCAATTTCCATGTATTTATTATGGAATTTGAATATTGGGTTTAAGGAAATGCTGTGACTTAGCAATTTGGATAAAACTTCCATGCATAGTATGATTTATCCTCCATGCATAGTATGAAGAAGTAGGTGGATAGAGGGTCCCTGACCTCAGCCCCTTGCTTCCTGTTGAAGATTGAAAGATTGAAAGATTATTTGTATTTCACCCTCTTTCTGTACATAGGAACAATGAATATATACAAGTTTCCTAGGACTATTTAGGAAATAATCTAACTATTAACTATAGGATAATCTAGCTATTAACTATAGGGAATCTCTCAATTATAGGAGAGATTATAGGTACAATTAATACAAGATCAATGCATAAATATCTATAATCAACACTTCCTTTGAGTCCTCTAGGATCCTCCTTTACTCGAACGCTAAATAAAGTGGAGGAGATGCCCTCCTTGATCCAATTCCTGAATTGGTCTAGAAAGTCAAATACTTGAAGCAATCCTAGCTGATGGTATCAAATGCCTCGTTGAAATTGACTTTCAAGGCACAGTTTTGTGGTGATCATTTCCTTACATAGTCTCTGAATAATTCTTAGGCCAATAGTAGGTTATCCCCTATTATCCTGACCTCTAGAAACGAACCCTATGAGTCTCCAATAAGATTATAAAAGTTTTTTTTAATTTGGAAGCAAATATCTTCAAGATAGCTTTGAAAATAAAGTTACAACAAGCTATTAGGCTGAAGTTATTCAGTGTGCCTAGATTATATTTCTTTGGAATCAAGTAGCTATGTGTTTTGTTGAGATCCTTTAACATCCTACCATTGACAAAAAAAGCTCCGATATTGCAATAATAACTATATACTTGATCATTGGCCATGTTTTGTGGAAGAAATATTCATTGTATCCATTTGGGCCTGGAGCCTTATAGGGGTTCAATTCAAATATTACTTTCTCAATTTCCTGTGTATTACTAGATAGCATAAGAAGTTTTTCATATACCCATTTATTCAACTACTTATGAAGGATCTAAGTAGAAGAATCATCGATGTGCTTTGTGCTTGTTTTCTTAGGAACTCACTGAAATGTCTAAAACCTTCCTTCAGCGCATATTGGGAAGAGACCTTGATGCCATAAGGTTTTGTTAGGGAGCATATTTTGTTTGTAATGTTCTTGGCTCTAACTGAGTTTGTGAAAAAATTTGGTGTTCTTGTCTCCATCCTAGATCCAATTGATATAGGCACTTTGCTTCATTATGGAAGTATGAATCTCCATTGCTCTAGCGTACTGCATTGCAATTTTCTCCTCTTCATTGAGTTTAGGATCTATTGGGTTCTAGTTCAATGATGCTTGAGCTAGGCCCTACACAGATAAGCATTTTACACCCTCTAATCCCATGTTGCATGCCTTTGGTTATAGCTTCAACAAACCCATCTTCCTTTACTAAGAAAATATTGAATTTGAAGGGGTTTTTTATGATTCTATTAGAGTCTAAGTCCTATATAATGATCAGACAATGATTTGATACTTTTGGGGCTTCAAAGACAGCCTTGCTTTTAGGGTACTTCTCAATCCAATCCTCACTAACTAGTGCTTTATTGAGTTTTTTCCTTAATACCCACCTTGAATTTTTTTGTTACGCCAGGAGTAAAACCACCTTTCCATCTTCAAGTCAGTTACTTTTATGTTTTGTACATAATCCTTGAGATCAAGGCTGAAGGATCTTGGACACACATCCCTCTACCTCATTTCTATGAAGAACACTATTAGAATCTCTAAGTATTATCCAAGGCCCTTGTATTGTTGAGTATATATTTCTCAACTTTCCCATAAGGTTCCTCTTTTTAAGTTGAAGTTTGAGGCATACACAAAGGTGACATCCATCTTGTATTGCTTTGGATCATTGTCACTTCCAAATGCATCATCTGATCATTGAATCAACCAGATTGATCGTTATTTTCCTAGGTTCAAATGCCACTAACCTTTGTCATGTTTTCTTGCTTCAATTTTGTTTCCAGTAATATAAGAAAAACAAGTTTTGTTTCATTGATAAAATCTCTAACTATTGCTAGTTTATTAGGGCAATTGATACCCTTGACATTCCATGCGATAATAGACATTAATTAGTAAGGGAGTTTGTAAGAACTTATCCTTATTTCTTCTACTTTCTATTGCTTTAAAATTCCCCTTGGTCCTACTCCAATTTTGGCATTTCTTGGATCTTTCTATTTTGGTGATTCTTTTTCTGCTTCTTGTTGCTCTTTTTATGAGATTTGCGTCTAAGGAGTGCTCCTATATATTACTTTTTTCCCTATGCGTTACTAGATTTTTCTAGTGTAGATTTTGATCCTCCTTCATCTTGTATTGAGTTGGGGTTGGATTTTCATTTGGATTGGTTAATTTCACAAATCCCTTCTCTAAAATAGATTGATTGTTTCCAAGATTCATTACTTCCTTATAGTCTCCTCTTGTACAAAGCCTTCCAATCACCTTCCATTTCTTTCCTTGATGCTTTAAAGTCAATCTCCAATTATAGGAAACATTCACTATATCTTCTACTAGCTTTCCTTCTTCATTGAGCCCCATTATAGGAAATGTTTTTGGGAGCCCTTGATCTAATCTCACACTGATACAAGTTCTAGCGAAGCTATAGTGTCCTTTTGATTGTAGTTTCGTCCATGCATAGGGATCATCCAACATGACTTATGAGCAAGCTATACCCCTTGGTTGTTCAGTATTCCAAGGAGACATTGTGAATATTCACCCAAAATGGAATGTTTTCATATTTGATTCTATCTAAATTGATGTTTGGCCTCCAAACTTGAAAAACAATAGGCAAGTTAAACATTTGCCAAGGCCCAGATTCAACTATATTTCTTGCTTCACTTTTGATTTGAAATTTAAACAAGATTTGGTTATCTTCTAAAATTAAAACTTCCTATAGACCTCTACCTTTCCATGTCATTTGAGCACAATTATTAATAGCTTGAAAAGCTGACCTTTGATCCAAGAAGAAACCAATAATTGTGGTGTTCCATGCTTTTTCTCGTTCTCTTAGAACTTTAATACTATCTTACCAATTTCAGTGTCACAAGGAGGGTAGAATTGCAATGAGTTATCCAAAGACTCCTACAATGTTCATCCAATTCATTAGAGAAGGAGTTGAGGGTTGGTTTCGAGTTACAAGGTCTCTCTGTGGTTTGTTGCCTGAGGCATGTAGCTCTTTCTTGGACGAGGAGGAGGAAGAGGGGAGGGTTGGAAATATCAAGCCCTTATATCTGTGGTCCACTGACTAACATTTCTATGACTAGTAAAAGCTACTTCCTAGGAAAGAAAAGATTAAAAGTTGTCACTAAAATGCCTCAGGCAACAAACCACAGAGAGAAAGGGGTTTGAGTAGCTAGGCAAAACTGAGGGGAAAGGGGTTGTTAAAGGTGTATAGGAAGAACTTCAAGAAATGATAGAAAAAAGATGGAAGCAACGATGCAAAGGTTGAAGGAATGAGCATAGAGAAATGAGAATGGGAAATAAAAGGGACCAGAGAAATTGGATGCAACAGGTTAAAAACAAAGGTGACTAGAGAGAAGGAGAAGCATCTCACACTAGCCATTCGTACAAGGTTTTTTATAACTGTAAAATATTTTTAGGAAACATGAGAACAATATGATTTAAAACAATATTAAACAAAAGGAATGTACCAGTTGACAATCTATTTATGTGCCTGGTCAAGCTTCCAAAACCACCAAATGAAACTGGTGATTGTATCCCGCTAGCATCCCCGAACTGTAGGAAATACTTGTGAGAAACAAATCATAGTTTTGTGCTCTCATAATTAACAAAAACTATGAAGATGTGCAATATATACTACCTGTAGGACACGATCAAAAGCTGCTTGCAATGGACTGACAAGTTGATTCATCGCCAATTAACAATTTATCCAAGTCAGATTTCAATGTTAAAATAATACCTGTTCTAACAATGAGACTTAGATGCGTCAATAAAGAAGGAAAGGAAATTAAACAAAAGTATTTGTTTAAGCCACTGAAAAGTATTGAAGTATGTTATGAAACAGTTTAGAGGAAGTATGCCTCATGGCTGACCTTTCTACTACCTTTAATTTGTCATTGTATGAGATGTTTTTGATGACAAACCAATGGTTGTTAGGAAGCATTACAATAATAAAAATTGAACATGGAAAAGAAAACTATAAGAAAGGGGTACTTAAAAGTGTAATTATTTTTTTGGAAAATAAAAAATTGTATTCTGAAAGAAGGCATAGCCTTAAAAGTACAAGAAGAAGCAACCAAGGCATCAAATCCAAATTGGAAATACAAAAATACAAACCTAAGATTTAGCTAATCCTCCCCATGTAGTGGATCATTGCATACATTACAAACAATTTAGCTAGAAGCCCCATCTTTGATTTATCTCTTCTATGGTATTAGTTTTGCTCCTTAATAGTAAGAAATGCTCCCTGATTTTTCCAGGAGTGGATTTAGTGAAACTTACAACTTCCTTTTGCTTTTGTTTGCATTTCTTGCTATTTCTTTCCATCCATATTTTGTATACTACAACATTGAATGCCAGTTTGAGGAGTTCTTTATCCCTCTTCTTCCTATTGAACTTTAAGAGTTGTTGAGTTAACTGGCTCTAAGAGTGGCTTAGCTCCTTCGCATTGCAAGCTATTTTGATTTTGTTCTAGAGAGTGCATGTGAATTGGCATCATAATACAAGTGATCTCTTGTTTTTGTTGTTGTGAGCACAAAACACAAATAGGGTCCCTAAGGGCTGAACATTTAATTCTATCCACAGTTGCCAATTTGCCTCTGAGAGCTTGGCAGGTGATGTATGCTTACTTGGGGCAATTTCCAGGGAAACATATCAACTTATGCCTGTCTACTTTTGGTTTAGATTGCATGAAAAATCCCCTTGCAGAACTATTGGTGAAATGTCCTGAGTTGTTTGTTGTCTATATTGTTTTGTCTTCCCTGTTAGAGTTGAATCTATAATCAGGTGTTGCCTCTGCTATTTTGTCAAACCCTCTTTCCTTAAATTTCCAATGTTGGTTCTTAATCAACTCATTCACCTTAGCCCTAAGTCTCATCATGTACCTTAAGTGAAACAAATCAGGATGCATGTATAATAGACCCTTAGTGGACCAATTGTCAAACTAGATTGATGTGTTTTTTCCATTGCTAATGATAACTTTTTATGTGAGATGTTAATTCAACTCTCAGCTCGAGCAGATTGTGCCAAGTTCAAGAGTCATTGGAGCCACATTTTACTTCCCACAAGCTTTTTCCATGCAAGTGTTCAATATGTGTCCATTGCACCCAGAGGTCCTCTTTGTCCACTATCAGCCTCCAAATTTGGCAATTAGCACTTTCCTAGTATGGTGTTGATCCCCATACCTCCTTGCTCCTTTGGGCAGCGTAAGTCCTTCCAAGAGACCTTAGCTCCAAACCATTTGTACAAATCCCCATTCCATAAGAAGTTCCTTAACGATTTCTCAATTTCTTTGATCAGTTTCTTAGGAAGAATTAAGTAAGAAATCCAATAATTGTAAAGGTTAGAGAGAACTATTTTGATTAGTTGAGCTCTACCAATATAGCTCAAGTCCTTATTGCATCAATTCCTAAGCTTCCTCTCTACTTGTTCTATTAGTGGTTTGTAGTCCTCATAGCATGGTCTGGAGGTGGTGATTGGCAATCCAAGGTAAGTGAAAGGTGGATTGGTAGACTTAATATGAGTTATATTCTCCAACTCCTGCTTAAGAGGTTTTGCATCCCTGGAAAGTAGCAAAAGACTTTTCCCAAAGTTAACTTCAATCCATGAGAGGCAACTGAATTGATTGATAGAGTTGATTATTATATTTACTAAAGGTATATCAGCCTTGCAAAAGAGCAACAAGTCATCAACAAAAGTCAGATTGAACAGCTTCATGTTTCTACATTTTTTGTGAAACTTGAACCCTGGATTTATACTGATGTTATGGGCAATACGTTGAATGAGCACAGCCATGCATATTGTGAATAGGTAAGGGGATAGAGGGTCCCCTTGCCTGAGTCCCTTTTCCCATTTAAATGGTGATGGGGCTTCTCCATTCACAAGAATACTGAAAGTAGGTGTAGTTACAAAATCTTTAATCTAATGTAAGAATTTTCCAGGGAATCCCATAGCTTCCATAGCTAGTATCAGGAAGTTCCAATCTATTGAATCAAAAGCTTTCTTGGAGTCAACTTTTATTGCACACATTTTTTCATCTCCCTTTCTTGTTTAACCTTTGAATAAATCCTGAGCAATCAAGATGTTATCACCCACATTTCTTCCTTGAATGAATGCACCTTGTGTTGTTGAGTTTAGGGAGCCAAGTATGGGTTTTAACCTTGATACCAGCAATATGGAACTAAGTTTGTAGATGGTACTACAATTTAGGCACAAGGTAAATAAATGTATGGTTGAAAGCTTTCAGCATTTTGCTCATTCTAAAGAATTCTTGAATAGTTGTGGAGGTTTGGTTACCAAACCATGTCTAGGCGGTTTTGGAGAAATGTCCATTCATTCCATCAAGACCTAGGGCGTTATTTGGATTTAATCCTTTAAGAGCTTCCTTTATATCCCTCAGAC
Source organism: Erythroxylum panamense (assembly GCA_027123425.1). Classification (NCBI taxonomy): domain Eukaryota; kingdom Viridiplantae; phylum Streptophyta; class Magnoliopsida; order Malpighiales; family Erythroxylaceae; genus Erythroxylum; species Erythroxylum panamense. Next base: position 28,738,510 of record JAOTIZ010000003.1, on the reverse strand, counting down.
AAAACTCCCTTGGTAGGTTTCCAACTTACTTAGTTGTGATTCTCTTCTTCATAAATGATTGTAGTGGCTTATTGGGTGAGGTTGTAACTCTTTTGGATCCAAGCAGTTTGATGAAATATTGTCTAGCTATGTGTTTTACTTCATTGTGGCCCCATATTAGTTTTCCGTCATCATCCTCTATACAATTGATCTTGCTTATGTTCCTACTTGACGTAAAAGCTAGTGCACTTGTCCCCTTCCTGGTACCACTGAATTTTGGATTTCTACTTCAATATAGAGTGATAGAGCTCTAAAAGGTAATCCTCCTGTGCTTGCTTTAGCATCCCATTTTGTGGATCTAGATAGACTTCCCTTTCAATCTTTAACAGAGTGTTCTTTGCAACGTTGATCTCCATGTTTTGGTTAGAGGATATTTTAATATGTAGGTCTTTTAGAGCTTTTCTAATGATGCACAATTTCTTGAAGCATTTGAATTGTTCATATCCATCTACATTTGCTTGACATCCTTGTTCCAGTCCCTCTTGGTACCCCTCACACTTAGACAAGTAGTTGAAGAATCCGAATGGAGCAATCCTTCCCGAACTTTTGGTGAGATTCAGGACCTCCATATTACTGTGATAAAAAATTAGGGAGGGAAAGTTTGCTTCAGAGTTCTAAAATTGAATCAGCCACTCATAGTTCACAAGGGCTCTACCTAGTTTCCTCTTTAGTAACCACTTCTCTTGCTGATTATTCGTTGACCTCTTAGGTCTGTAACTTCTAGCTTCTAGATGCATGTTTGAAAGTCTCTTCAAGGTTTTATGCTTCCCATACTGCCTTCAGTTTCAGAGTGGTATAATGAGCTGTTGAAGTCTCCAAGTAACAACTAGGGCACATTTATGTTTGTGACAATTTGAACTAGTTGTTAATGCAGAGGATTTTGTGTGTGATTAGAGAAGAGTTTATCTACATATATATATACAAGGAGTCCTACCTAAATAAGGAATATACAAAGGAGGAGATTTGTCAACTCCTTTTTAATTTAGGTTTGACTATCTAAATAGGAAAGCATATAAAATATATTAATTACATTAACACATAAGGTAACTAAATCGGCAAGTTCGCAAATGATTGGTTAACTGAATCTTCTGACATCCCCCCCTCAAATTGATGCTGGTAAGTCGACAAACATCAATTTGCCAACAAAAAATTTAGGTCGCTGACATGTCATGGATTTGGTAAGAATATTGGCAATCTGTAGGTTGGTACTAATATGAGGCAAGGTAATAACACGATGATCATAGGCCGCTCGGATGAAATGATAGTCAACCTCGATATGTTTGGTACACTCATGGTAGACGAGATTGGCCACAATTTAAATAGCACTAGTGTTGTCAGCATGCAAAGGAGTTGGTTGAAGTTGTGGAAAACCAAGTTCAGTGAGAATACCACGAAGCCAAATGATCTCAGAACAAGCAGCCGACATGGCACGATATTCTGCCTCAGTGGATGACTTGGAGACATAGTTTTGTTTCTTGCATTTCCAAGAGATAAGAGCATTACCAAGAAACATACACCAACCAGTAGTGGATTTCCTCGTGTCTGGGCAACCAGCCCAGTCCGCATCGCTGTAGGCTTGCAATTGTGGTTGAGAATCAGTGGGAAAAAACAGGCCACGATTAGGTGTGCCAAGTAGGTATCGGATGATGCGTCTGACAGCGGATAAGTGAAGGTGTCGAGGAGATTGCATGAACTTACTAACTGTATGAACAGCATAAGAGATGTCTGGGCGAGTGATGGTCAAATAAATAAGACTACCAACCAACTTACGATATAAAGTAGGATCCGTAAGAAGCTCCCCTTCTTCACATCGGTATTTCACGTTGACTTCCATTGGAGTATCAACAGAAGTACTACCTGTAAGTCCCGCCAACTGAACTAAATCGTGAATATACTTGTGTTGATTCAAGAAAATACCTTGGGGACGATGATGAACTTCCAGCCCCAAGAAGTACGTAAGTGGGCCAAGGTCTTTCATGTGGAAAGTAGTGTGCAACATTTTTTGAAGATTAGAGATGGCCTCTGAATCAGAACCAGTGATGACGATGTCATCCACATATACAAGAAGAACAACTATGCCTTTAGATGTCCGCTGAAGAAACATAGAAGAGTCATATTGGCTCTGAGTAAAGGAGAACCCAAGAAGAGTGGAACGAAATTTTTCAAACCATACCCTTGGTGCCTGCTTCAAGCCATACAAGGAGCGTTTTAGTTTGCAAACATCATTAGGAGAAGAAGTGGGCATACCAGATGGAAGTTTTATGTAGACTTCTTCCTTGATATCACCATGTAAAAACGCATTCTTAACATCCATCTGAAGTAAAGGCCATGATTGAGATGCTGCAAGGGCTAGGATGGTTCGCATTGTGGTCATTTTAGCTACCGGTGCGAAGGTCTCTTCATAGTCTAGACCATACTCTTGTTTATTCCCAAGAACCACTAATCGAGCCTTGTAGCGATCGATAGATCCATTAGAATGAAGTTTGACAGAAAACACAAATTTGCTTCCAAGTGGTTTGATAGAGGGAGGTTGTGGTACAACTTCCCAAGTTTGATTTTCTTCAAGAGCAAGAAGTTCTGTTCAATAGCCTTACGCCAACACTCATGTTCCATTGCCTGCTTATAAGATGAGGGAATAGTAATAGGAGGCAAAGTGGCTATCAAAGAGACAGGATTAGAAAAACCATACTTATCTAGTGGTTTACTAACTTGTGTACTGCATCTGGGAAGGATGAATTCGGTTGGTGCGAGAGAACCAGCAGTAAGGGGAGGAGCTTGAGGGGGCATTGCAGAAGGCGGATCTATTGTAGTTTTGGTCCGTCTCTGATACACCAAAAATGGTTTAGACTTTTCTTAATCTGCAGTAGAGTTAGGAAAAATAGGCAACGTAGAGAATGAAGGAGAAAGAGAGTCTTGATGATCGGAAAAGAAATACTGATTTTCTAGAAAAATTACATTTCTAGAAATGCGAACACGACGCAGATTAGGATCATAACAAACAAACCCTTTGTGATGCACAGAATATCCTAGAAAGGCACATTTAACAGATTGGGCTGTGAATTTTGTGCGTTCTGGCGTAGGAAGATGTACATAACATACACAACCAAAGGTACGAATATTAGAATAGTTGGGAAAATGACCAAATAACCTATGGAAAGGAGATACATGATTCAATGAAGGAGAACCTGTTTATGAGATAAACAGCTGTGGAGACAGCTTCACACCAAAACCGAGGAGGCACTGAGGATTCTATTAAAAGGGCTCGAACAACATCAAGGAGGTGACCATTTTTTCTTTCGGCCACCCCATTTTGTTGTGGGGTTTGAGGGCAGGATCTTTGAGATATTATTCCATTAGCCTGCAGAAAATCTTGGAACAAATGAGACATATATTCACCCCCATTGTCTGAACGTAAGATTTTAATTTTGGCAGAAAATTGGGTTTGGACATACGCATGAAAAAGTTTAAATGTAGAGAACACTTCATCTTTAGAATGCAAGAAGTAAATCCAAGTGAAACGACTATAGTCGTCAATGAATGTGACAAAGTACTTGTAATTAGCATGAGATATAATTGGTGCCATACCCCACACATCACTATGTATCATTTCGAAAGGTTGGACGGGATTAGGCATGTGAATCGGAAATGGCAAAGTTCTACTCTTACCAAGCTTACAAGAATCACAATCAAATTGAACTTCATCAATGGAAAAATGCTTTTTATTCCCAAGTAAACCAGAATTTAGCAATTTATGAAGTGTACTAGAGTTTGGATGTCCAAGACGTTTATGCCAAGCTCGATAATCAACTTGAGCGAGATTACAAGTGACAAAAGGAAACGAAAGACACAGTGATAAAGGAAATTGGAGTGGAAAAACACATCCTACTTTAGGCCCCCTTGCAATCATCTTTCCCGACTGTTAATCCTGCACAATACAACCAAAATTTGAAAATTCTACTACATAGTTATTGTCAACCAACTGGCCAACTGAAACAATGTTAGTGGCAAGATTTGGAGAGACAAAAACATCAGTTAAAGGAGAAATATCCCCAATGGCTGTAATGGGTAATAAATTTCCATCTGCAGTATGAATTTCAAGATTTCCATAATATTTCTTTACATTGGTTAGGATTAGAGCATTATTTGTTAGATGATTGGATGCCCCAGAATCACAAAACCAAGTGGATGAAGTAGATAAGGGTTAACCGGAAAGTCCTAAGCTGGACATTGCAGAGAGAATCATCTGTACCATCTCAGGTGTTATAGTTTGAGTAGGCTCAGGAACATTTTGTGTTGACGATGCTGTATCCACTAAACCACCAGCATTAGAAGATTTTTCAGATTTCCTGGAAGGTGAGATTGGGCATTCCTTGATAATATGGCCATCTTTTTTGCAATAGTTGCATAATTTTTTTGGGACAATTCAAGGCATAATGACCAAATCCTTTGCAGCAGAAACATTGAACAGCCCTTAGATCCTTACCTCTTGGCTTCCCTTGGGTTGTATAAGCTATTGAAACTGATGCGGATCTTTGTTGTTCCATGGCTGCTTGAGTGACAATTCGTTGCTCCTCTCGTGGTAGTTCATTAAGGCATACATCCAAGGAGGGAACCAAATCTCGATTTATAAGATTGGACCTGGTACCCTCAAATTTAGATCTCAATTTCATAAGAAACTGATCCCTTTTAGCAGTTTCATGAACATATTGGACAACAGTGAGACCTTCAGCAGGTAAAGTAGCATAGATTACATCAATATATTCAGCCCAAGGATTCATAAAGCTAGAGTGTAAATCAGAAATAGAGAGATTATCCTGATTAATCATGGACAATTCATGTTCAAGTTGGAATCTACGAGCCGCGTTTTGCTAGCTGTAGAGTTTTTTGAGGTAATTTCACATTTCAGCTGCGGTCTTGGAGGGTCGAAGATTCAAAACAGTGTTGGTTTCTACAAATCCCAGAATCCATGCCATAATTTATGCATCCCTGACCTCCCACATAGCATATTCATCCGTACCTTGCTTGGGAGTAGGTTCACTACCATCAACACGAACCCATGCATCTCTTCATTTGACATATATCTTGAAGTGAAATACCTAGGTTGAGTAGTTTTTACCATTAAAACAAATCAAGGACTCCCTATCTGAAAACATGAGGCTACTAAAGAACTAGGAAGTAGGAACTAAAAAAAAAACTGGACTAGGAACGAGAAACCAGAAGCTGGAAAAAACTAGACCACGAGCTAAGAACCAGAAATTGAAAAAAACTGGACATGAGAAACCAGAAGTTGGAAGAAACTGGACTAGGAGCCAAGAACCAAAAACTGGACAATGATTATGTAGAAATAAAGGGCTATGATATTATGTTAATGCAGAGGATTTTGTGTGTGATAAAACTCGTGTATTATTAGAGAAGAGTTTGTCTACATATATACACAAGGAGTCCTACCTAAATAAGGAATATACAAAGGAGGATATTTGTCCGCTCCTTTAATTTAGGTTTGACTATCTAAATAGGAAAGCATATAAATTATATTAATTACATTAACAAATAAGGTAACTAAATCAGCAATTTGGCAAATGATTGATTAACTGAATCTTCTGACAATCTTCTGACAACCGTTTAGCCTAAATACAACAGGGTTGCTGGTTGGAGAAAACTCCAGCTAGTCTAAGATGAAATGTAGCTCAGATATCCTTAATTGATCCAGCAGGCCCTTTCAACGCTAAACCTTCCTCCCTGTCCTCATGTTCATATTGCCCCACTCAACTACGCGGATCCTAATTGATGAAAAGCTAGTAATCATAATACATCTGATTATAGTCATCGTCAGAGTATCCATGATCATCATCATTATAATCAAACAAGAAGTCAAGGTAAGGACCAGAAGTACTAGAAGGACTACCACCAGCAGGTGATTGCTCTGGAACTTCAGGATCAAATGGATAGTCATCCGTGGAATCATAGGGACGCCGCAAATCTTTAATTCTTTCAGCACATAACTTGCTCAAACTCCCATCCAGAGTGACATTGAAACACTGCCGTAGGTCAAGCGACTCAAGGTGCGGGCAACCATCAAGAATAGCTTGCAATCCATTGTTTGTCAGTTGATTTCCAAATATCTGGAGGTGGCGCAATTCAGGCATGTTTTCTGCAATAGCTAATGCCTCCTCGTCACTGTCACTATAAACACCTCGACACCCTTGGCAGTTTAATTTAAACGTTTTCAATAGAGGGCAACAACGTCCAACATCTTCAACAGTTTCCTTCGGGAACGAGCAGTACGAAATTTCAAGTTCCTCCAGCAATGGAGCTTTTGCTGCTACTGCACTCAATCCCTCACCAGAAATTTCAGAACAAGATACAAGTCGAAGGCGTTTAAGATGTCTTGATCTGTAAAGTGAACGTTAGCAGAGAAATACCACGATTAAACCAGCCTGAAATCTAGTACAATTCAATTCAATGCTTAAATTATGTGATTGATGTTTCAACTATGCATTAAAGGTCACTCAAACTCCCGTTACAGACATAAAGCAATTCAACTATGTATTAAGTAGGAACTTTATATTCTGTCGGATTTTTTTGCCCTCGATCATGTCTCTGGAAAGTTTCAAAAAAATCCGACAGAATATAAAGTTCCTAACTTGACAATTCGTAAAAACCACAAACCCTTCAAATTAAAATGAGGTTTATATTAAGTATCCAAATCACTATTATTCTTCAATTTTGACACAAAATTCCATAAGTATTCAAAACCCTAAAACGAACAATTCCTAGGAACAACTCAAATTAAACGGAACAAACAAGAATTACCTATCGACGATGTGATGGAGGAGATCGTCAGTACCGAAATACTCGATGTTGATATCGATCAAGCCGCCAGTGCTGCGATCAACGGCGTGGCGGCACATCTTCTCGAGATCGTAATCCATTCCCCAGAGGTCGCCGAGGTTATGCATATCTATGGATCTCCACATGGAAGGTTCTTTACAGATAGCGCACCACGTGGAGCACACGAACTGCGCGCTGGTCAAAATCTCGATGGCTCCCAGCCTCAGCAGGATGGACGCCGTCACGTCTGGCGGCAGCTCCAACCAATTTCTACTACATCCTTCGACTTCTTTCCCGCTACGCTGCAGTGTTTGTGGAGACGGAGATAGTTGCGTCGACGTGGACACCGACGCCTGAGAATCCATAGTTAGGTGAGTTTTATGTCAAGAGCCGTTCAACTTCACCTTCAAGTCGTTACACTCAAAACACGGAAATTACGTCTGAGTATTTATAAGATAACCAATTTTAACCCATAACTCGATCAACTTGAGTTAATATTAGATTGGGCCGGTCAAAATTAATAGTTTTGGACAAACGGCTTCAACCTCTTGTGGTTGGGTTCGGATACCATCCTTCCATTAGCATTAGCACGTTCCAACTCTGTTTTCGTTCCAATGTAACATAGTTTTATGTGATTACATGCTCCTATAGTTTTTTTTTTTTTGAGGGAACATGCTCCTATAGTTTTCATCACCTTAATTGAAAATAAATATATTTATCAATATTAAGAATTTTATATATATATATATATAGAGAGAGAGAGATCCCAAATGTGAAGTAAGTCTTCCTATTTTATCGGTTAAAGTAAGTATTTAAAATTCAACGAAATTCTTTTTTGCTTGTACAATTAAATCTAACTCACATGGCAATTTATGTGGACATTAACGTCACAGAAAATAAATTTATTTATAAAATTTTATACACCTCACAAAAGATGCCTAAATTTTATTCAAGTAATATGCATTAAACAAATTAATTTATTGATAGATAATGTCTTATTTTATAAGCACACTGCTTAAAGAATCTTTGAGCTCTCCATTTCAAGAGAAATTAAAAAAGAGAATGTTTTATTCTCTATCACATAAATATTGACACATCCGTAGGATTTTAATTTGAGAAGGTACATTAATCAACATGGTTATGGATCAGACTTCTTTGAGAAAGAAAGAGAAATACTAAAAGTTCGAGGTTAAAAGAATTAACAATAACCTAATTTTTATTAAAATTTTATTTATTATATAATAATACTAGTAAATATAACATTCAATTTTAGTTTTGGTTTTAGTTAAATTTTTATTTTTACTATTTTATTAATTTTAATATTTATATTTCATTACTTATATTAAAAATATAAACAAGTATTTAATAGGTTATATCAATTCTTTTTACTAATAACTAATAATATATTAATATGTTTAATATGATAGTAAATTAAGTATTTTATTAAATTTTATTTTTCATCTACTACTATTAATAAATAAGATGATGTAATTTATTTTCTATGAATAATTAATAACATTTTATGTTTTATTGTTAAAAATCATAAAATATCTTAATATGTTATTAATTATCATTGTTTATATTACATATCACCATAATGTTTAATATGTAATGTTAGTTCATTTTATTATTATTATTTATCATATTTTATTAATAATTAATAATATTTATTAGATCATCAATTTGTTATATTTATTATCATTCACATTCTTAAATACAACAACCCCAATATACAAGGCTCTTTAATTTGCCAACGTGAGGAGAGGAATGTCAATTATATCCTGCTTTCTTTTTTGTATTTTACAAAAAGACTATTTTCTATAATTCAAAATTATAACATTTTAATTATAAAGGAGTAACCTTACAAATTACTCGAGGCTCACTCTTATTGCTTTATCTTTATTATTAATCAATAATTATTTATGAAAATTTCTTATTGTATTAATTGCTAGATTTAGTGCTAATGTCGACTTACCTTTTTTATACTAGTTTATTAGATGCAGAGCAAACAATAATTATTATTTTATGCTTCATCTATCTAAATAAACTTACTACTAATGTTGGTTAATTTTTTTAATTGAATCCGATAGACTTAATGCAAGTACTAACCTTTTTTTTTTGTCTCATCAATTTGTTAAACTCAATGCCAACGTTAAATAAATTATTTATAGATTTATATTTTTGAACAATATTCCAAATAATTATTTATAAACAAAAATAAGTAAAATGATCAATTAATATAACAATTACATAATTTTAAATTATTATAGCATATTAATCATCTTCTTTTCATATTTGTTAATTCTCAAATAGCATATAAAAGGGGAATGAATTATGTGTTCATTTTTAGCTTTATTTGAAAACTAATAAATAAATTGTCTACACTAGTAGATGGTTGTGACACATTTGTATATAAAAATTACAAATCAATCACAATAATAATTAAAGATTATAGGAAAAGAGAGACAAAATTAATCTATAGTAGTTCATCAAATAATTCTTGCCTTATATCTACTTCCCAGGCTCCATTTGACAATTCCTTTTTCCATTTGAGAATTCTTCTTTTTTATAATTAAAAAGAACCCTTCATACAATATCTTCTTTCTTAGAGGTGACAAGAAACATTGATAAGTCTTACCTTATCATGGGTGAAGAGAAACCATTTATAAATCTTATTTAAGGTCAAGAAGAAAGTGTAACCCAAATGATTTCTCCAATTACAATAATTGCATAACTATGCAACTTAAAAATTCTATCTCTTGATCATTTCAATGAAAAGATAACAATTTAAAAAGTATTTAATCTTTTGAGAACTTTTCAATTGACAAAAGAATTAAATCAAACCATAATGTTTATACTAAAATGTAAATTGAATCTACTCATTTTGAGGCATTCAAAAAGAATTTTAATTGTAACACCCCTATACAGAACCTACAATCACCCATATATATGGGAACTAAAATATTGTGCATACATTCATAACATACACTTCTATTTATTTATAGGGATTGTCATCACACATTTATCAATTACATATTACAAAATTTCATATCACTTAACATTATCATTTAAGAGTTGTATTACATGTTTACATTTATATGATAATCCAAAAGAAATATTATAAGCTCCTTCATTATATATACAATCATCTTCAACCAAAAAGACACATTCCAAAAGCACATTTACTTCAAGCGGTTGGCTTTGGTCCCTGTAAATAATCTCTGTGCCTTACTCCTATTACTTGGACCTATGCAGATTAATATATGTGTTCAGCTTGAAAGCTTAGTGAGGAATACTTAGTTTGGATGATCAATCATATCGATCATTTGCAAAGCACAAACACATTCATGAATATCATAAACTCATATAAATAGTAATGAAATAATTAATCAAGGTAAATAATGTAAAAATGCTTCAACACATTATTCATGTATCGTAAATTCACGTTTATAAGCCAAATATTGATATTCATTAATGCTCATTATTACAAATTACTCATGTTGTTATGTTATATCTCTTATTTATAACTGTTTAATTTACTTTGTCTTAGGCTACACATTTCTATGAGTGTAGATAACAGAAGTTATCAATATCCGAAGATACCAAACTATATATATCTGAAGGTATCAAACTATAAATACCCAAGGGCATCAAACTGTAGATACATTATAGTCTTGAAATGAAAATATTATTGATGTCAAAATATAACAGCTGCGCTGCTGTAATCCTATATGCATGCCTATCTATCCATTACCAAAATAATGACGCAGACACTGTAACATTTTCCTTTAATCATTTGTCGATTTTATAATTAATTTCCTTTAATCATTTTTCGATTTTATAATTAATATATTATCAAATCATATGATATTCATTTGAAATCATAAAACCTGTATTTAAGTTCATACATGCAAGTCATAACATACTATTATTAGAACAATATACAAATCAAATATACTCGTATGATTTATTTTGTATATGTTTTGTTTAGTCATGTTTCTCTATTTAAATATTAAACATGTTAAATTGTACTTAATTATGTTCATAAAATTAGTATGTAAACTTGTATGGTTATATTGTACACATATAAGCAATAAATATGCATATAAATTATCTATATACATATAAATTTCCTTTAGTATGCATTATGTTCAATCTAAAATTTCAATATTTAATCACTTAATTCATATAATGTAAGTTATATTTCATTTATTTCTAGTGTTTGCAAAGTTTCATAAACATTAAAAAAGGTTCATATATGATTAAGTAAAAATCATAAGTAAAAAACTCAAAATAGTGCAATTTGACCTAAGCATATGGTGGGTCTAAAAAGGGGAAAATAAATCAGTCTGAAAGCAAATCGCACGATGGTCTCTATTTGTTCAATAAATTTCACACAAAAAAAAAGCTCAACTTAGGCTTGGAGGTCTTCTAAACATTTGTTTCTCTACGTCTCTAGTTTCTATAAAATCAAAATCAGGCCATTTGGAGATCTAAATCATGAGATATGCACCAAACATCTCAAGCTGCTCAAAAATAGGAGCAACGTTAGGTCATCATTTTAAATCTCAATTGCTAATGTCATGCAACTAGAATTAGATTAGGATCTCTTCTAGAGATTTTTAATACTATATATTAAGTTTCATCATCAATTAAAATCAGCCAATTTAGAGGTCTATAGGTCGAGTTATAACCAAAACAATGAGAATTGTTCAAATGTAGACAGAATTCCACTAAATGTTATTCTTTTATCATATTCAACCAATTCCAGGTAAAGTAAAACTAATACCTTATTCCAACAACTGTTCAATGTCAAAATCAATCTTTGTACACATTCAAATATGCACAGACAAAAATAAACTAAATGTAGCCTCAAATTTTGAAATTGGCCAACTAGCTCTTCTAATGCTTTTCCTTCTTTTCCCTTTTAGCTTTGCTTGATTCACCAACTAGAAACACCACAAATACATATCTCAATCTCAATTCCAACCTTATAATTATAGCTCTTCATAAGCAAAGCAAGAAAAGACCAAGATGAGAAGAAAAATCACTAACTTTAATCTTAATTTCCACTTAAGATTGGCTTGATTCTTTATGCAAAATAATGCGATTAAGAAGATGAAATGGAGAGAAAATGAGCTCTAGAGTTAAAACCCCGTATGAACCATCCCTCTCTCCTCTCTTCTACTTTCATTTTATGATATTTCTAGATTTACACACATTCTTCAGTTCTATTGGACCATGTGTTGACTTTAGATAAAATTGAACATTTAATCATTCTTCTTCCTTCAATTCCCACATTGGCATATAACATCATCAATTGATTTCATTATAATCCATATTTCACATATAATTATTCAGGTCCGTGTCAAAATGAACAAATTATCAATTTACCTTGTCTTTTTAAATTAATTACCATTATATGTCTTACCATGCTTAGATGCTTTTAATTATTTACGTTCAGTTCTTAATATATCCTAGACATATTATAATGCTTATAGGGTATATGTTGAGGTCTTATATTAATATTTCAAAATATGTAATTTAGCCCTAAATTAACATAATACTAACTCTTCATCAAAATTCCAACAAGGTTATCCAACGTAAAATTATTATTATTTATTGTAGGCCTCTCTTACCGGATAGATGGCCCCGAGCTTTATCCCTCTTATCCATTATTTTATTTTTTTCATCAATCCATAAATTTAAAAATAATTTTCCAAATCTCATAGCAATCCTCTTTTTATCGTCCTCTTATTTGGAGATAAAGGCATATATTTGAGATTCTCTCGATGTCATGAACGAACTTGAAGAAATAGCAAAGGCTATGGGTTGGCAATCAAATGTGCATGGCACATCTGAGAGTCCTCATAGTAGTTACAAAATCTTAACATGCGATAAACGTCTTCTAAGATTTTTTTTAATTTAGCAGATGAATTGTTATTTGCCAAAGGTTAGCGTAAATATCAAAACAAAGATAGCATCAAGATGAAATCTGCCCATAGATTAAAGAAGAAATTACTTTTAATTTATTTTTACTTATAAGATAGGAAGCTAAAGAAGATTGTTCATATCTTGTCATTCTACACAAAGAGGAGTCTTCGACAATAAGACGATGAAGAGAGGAGTGTTATGGGGTTTGGAGAACTATTTGAGAAATTAGTGATTCAACCAAATGTGAAGAAAAAGAGGCAGAGACGTTTACTAATTGGTAAGGGGAGCTTATGATTAAAAAAAAAGTAGAAAATATTTAGGTTTGAAAAAATGACGAAATCTTAATGGGGAGTAATGGTTGTCAATTTAGGATTAAAAATTAAATGTTTTTAAAATATTAAAGTTCTTTTTAAATGCTCTAAAATATTAGAATTTAAGTTGAATTTTGGTACAAATTTTATGGTTCAGATTGACCATTTTAATTTTTCAATTTAGTATCAAATCTTTTAAAGTCTTTAGGGGGTAGTTGGTTCACATGGAAGAATAATAATAAAAATGAGAATGAATATAACGAAGAATGATAATGAATATAATTACTATAATTATGATAGTCGGTTAAAAGAAATGAATAATTACTTTTATCATTGATAGCAGTTGGTTTGTTAAAGATATTGAGAAATAAAAATTTGTTAAATTTTTTATATCATATTTTAATTATTTATATTTAATTGCTAAAAAAGAGAGAAATATGATTAATTATATTTTAATTAATTAAATATTATATTTTAATTAATTAATTAATTATATTTTAATTAATTAGTTGGTTATATATTATATATTGTAATTAAGTATATTTTAATTAATTAATTAATTATATTTTAATTTTAAAAAATAAATCACACTTGTTATTACGGAATTGCCATGACACTTGTCCCTCGTCAAGAATGAAACTCTAAAAATTAGATATGAAAACACTATATTTATAATCATAATATAAAATTGATTCATTTCATACTGATTGATTCATTCTCAAACCCATCAACCATGAACCAAACATGTCTTAATTTACTGACTAAATTTTCAAAACTCGTATAACCAACGTTAGAATCTTGTCTCCATTACCTACTTACTGTGTGGGTAATGGACCACACTTTTGGTGGTTACTTGGACAACTCGTGTGACTTTGACTGTAACCCAACTTAAAAAGCAAAGAAACCTAGGTTTTACTCTTTCATAAAATGTGCCTTCCTCTTTGCTAATGGTGCGGGCATAGTTTTCAGTCTATCACTAATCTAAGTCAAGCAACTTATTCACAAAAGAGAATATAAATAATATTTGCATAACAGCAGCATTAGGCTACTAGATTTTCATGTTTCTCAATGGAGTTAATTGAGGAGGGATATATCCGGTTCAAGCGGAGATTAGTCTGAGTGTAAAAGACTTAAAGGTGTCTTCTCATAATTAGGACCCACTTAGGACACCTTGTGAATAATCAAAAAGAAAAAAAAAGTTCGACATTGGGGCACTTGAAGATGTTGAAAGATATTCAAAAATGATGTCATTTTTTAAAAGATATTCAAGTTGTTCAACATGGTTTGGATATTTGTAAAAGATCATACGAAAAGAATGGACATCATAGTTAGCTAAAATATGAAATTTCTTAATCAAAACCCAAAGTAAGGGTGCAATATTTTCCAAGTATCAGTTTTGTTACTTAAAATACAGCAGCAACCTCTTTGTAAATTTTGGTGCTGAACAAAGCATGGGTTGAGGATTCCACCCATTTTTGGCACAACAAAGTCAAACTTATAAACGGCCAATAAAAAAGTCAAGCTGTCAGCAATAATTTCGCATGTTTACAGCCAAGAACCGTCCAATTCACAAAACCACCAAACTCCCACATGAAAACGGAGCAAAACAGGTTGCAATATAGCAACAAACAAACAAACAAACAAAACAATACCCTCAGTAAGAGAACACAAGAGAGAAGAGAGTGCCAAAAGCAGTCTCTCTCTTTTTTGGATCTCTAAAACCAACACAACTAATATATTCTATGCTATTGTTCATATAGATCACTATCCTCTTCTCTTTTCTTTCAATTCAAAACACCTCTAGCTCTTCTCTGCAACCCCCCCATTGCTTCCATTAAATGTCAGCAACCCAATTGGACCTTCTTAAGTTGTTTTGTTCCTGAAGGTCTTTTCTCTGTTTTCCCACATGGACAAAATTAACAAAGCTCGAGCCTTTTCATCTCCACAGCTAGCGCCCTCATCCCCAAGCCAGTACGAGAGCAGTTCATCCGGTGATTATAGTTTAGAAGGTAATGGAATACATTGTCTCCTACCCAATTTTCTTCTTTCAGTAATGTTCGTGATTGTCGATAAAACTGATCTATAGCACGACCGATGTTCATGACCGGAAGATATATAAATATTGGATTGGTATGATATTGATTTATTAACGATGTTCTTTGATTGATTTCATTTTCTCGGTTTAGGTGTTGCCACAAATGTGAAGCTACTACTGAAAATTATTCATGATCATAATGAGGCCAGCTCTAGGTACAACGATGACCGTAGACCGCAAAGAATTGCTGGAATGATGACAATTCTAGACGATGTCAAATCGAGAATCGAAAAATCTCAATCCGGCAAGAGAAAAATGGCAGAACTGAGGCGATGCAACACAGAGCTGAGGCCTAGTCGTGGCATCACCCCTGTGCCAGAGAAGAAGCCTCAGGAACCGTCAGCAGATGAAAGTGATAAGTTGAGGAAAATGCTCAGTGCTAGCATGGCAGCAAGAAAAAGCTTGGAAGTTATGTGCTCAAGCTTGGGGAAGGAGAAAGAGATTATGGCTTGCGAGCTTGCAAAGAAAGTTCATGAATTGAATGAAATGGAAGAGCATGTCAATGATCTGAAAGCTCAAAACGCGAACTTGTTGGCAAAGCTACAATCTTGCGCCGCCGCAGCCGAGCAGAAGGAGAAGAAAGCGAGCGGATCAGGAGAGGCTCAAGGAAATGTGGCACTTCAAGAGAGAAACAAGGCACTTTCAGAGCAACTCTTGAGATCCCTCGATAGTTATCGCTCTTTGAAGAGGAAATACAGAGATGCAACAGAGAAGAACATGGAGATCCGTTCAACAATGGAGGAGATTGAGGTAGGAGTGGCAGCTGGGCTTGAACGGATACGTTGCTTTAGGCAAAGATTGGCTTCGAGCAATGACCAACAGGTTGATATTGAAGATGATATTTCAGTATTAGAGAAATTGTTCGAACGTTTCAATCTTATGATCTCAACACAGAAGGAGAAGAGTGGCGAATTTGCAAATTCAAGAGCTGACAATGACGCCGGTAAGCCTAATGAGAAGAAACAAGGATGAAGTGTTTATGACAAGGGAAGGGAAGGGAAGGGAAGAGATACGCTTTTGGTATCGTTGGACTTAACCAATAAAGAGAAAGCATATGTAATGTGTCCCTCTCCCATTAGCCATATGATTCGACTAGTTACTTAGTCTAGGTGCATTGCCTCCGAATAGTTGTCTAATTGCATTATTTGTGTTATGCATTAACTTTCTTCCTTCGTTATGCTTCTTCTTAACGATGTTCCATAACGGCATAACCCCATTACTATCAAGGGTAATTATCTCCTCAGTTTACTAATATGTCAACCAACACATTAGTTAAACAGCCTTATCTTTCCATCAAATACCATTTTTATAATTGTAGGACCACCACTGGTAATAACAAATTATTCATCAAGATTTTGCAGCTTGCAGCCTGCAATCGAATCCAAAACCCATGAATTGCTTGCCGCTTTGGCTCCAGTCGTACATGCCAGAGTCACTGCACGAGACATCCTCTGGGTTAAGATCATATCCTTTTTGCTGGGATCACAATTCTCAGGCATCTCCTTGCTATAAATTACGAAGGTTGAAGGTGCGGAGGAACCCGATATCAGGGCTTGACCCCCAGAAATAGGTTTTCTTTGTAGAATGGTTCCTCCAGCAGCAATTACAAGATCTTGTAGATATCTCTTATAAGAGGGTGCAAAATCTCCCAACAGATAAAAGTTGAACCCTTCAAAAATCTTCGGTTGCTGTACATAATAAAACAGTGTCAATTTGTCTTAAATGTGCATTAGCTTAATAAGCACAAGTGTTGGTATAAAAACCCACATAAAAAATGTGTGGAATTACTCTAGCTAGTTTCGATGTCTTTAATTATTGCGACTTCACATGATAAGTATACAAACTTTGCAAGACAGTGCAGAATCTGAACACAGAACAAACATAAATATAGGGGGCAATATGTTCTTTTGGTGCAAAAATTGTGCAGTTGTAAAGGTAATCCACAAAGAGACATTTAATATACTACTCAGAGGATTCAAAAGGAAGTTGAACTTGAAAGCAAGCAGAGCGGAATAACCTTGTTAAGGAGCCTCAGTCTTCCAAGTCGAGGGCCATCCCTAATTCCATGAGTGTCCGCACCAATTTCATATTGTTCCTCATCAACATGTTTCATGGCCTTCATGCAATCCTTGACCCCTGTACGGAAGAACAAGGGCAGAAAAAAGAAAAAGTTGAGGACAAAAAAAAAATTGTTCGCTAAAAGCAAGTTATAAATTATGAGCAAATAGTTGCAAGTTAAGCACTATGAACGCAAAACCACGGTACTGACATTCAATGTTCAGTATCCATCTCCCCTCTAGGATGCCCATCAAAAATTTGAAAGTTCTTCTGCATGCTCCACTTTCATCGGTTGATGCAATGACGTGTGTGACATTTGAATCCCATTTCTTTAACACTGTAACTCCACATAATCTCTCAAACCCAGCAATGCTTTCCTGCAGAAGCATGAATTAAAACTAATTGAAACAATTTCACTGTGTGTTTGCCAAAAAAGGAGAAAAAGAAGAATCTGCAAGTGTGATACCTGTTCTATAACTGTAAGAGCAGAACAACAAAGAACCGGCTTTTTGCATCCTATAAATAATTTCCAATATGGACCTGTGTTGATTGCCTGCTTAGACACAACTCGATTCTTCTGATTCTGCATCTTACTGAAAGAGGAGGAACGTCAGAGAAAGGGATAGGACAAGATCTTCAAGTGTTGGAGAAGTTTCACTACAAAGCTTAATGTGAGTTCTATTTGGAAAATCTAACTGAAGTATCAACATACCCGTTTTGAGTGGATGCCATTCTCCTCTCCTTAGTTCCTGGATTCTCACAAGGCAATTTAGAAGATGAATGAAGCGGACATAACATGACAAAGTTTTCCTGTTGAAAATGATTGGAGAAAGAACGTAAAAATGATAGAAAAGCATTTGAGCAGAACCTAAATCGATCGTGAGAAAAATTCTAATCTGCTTACATAATCCCACCGAAAATCAGCAATCAACTTTGCACAAGGAACATGGAAACTCTTTCGGCAACCTTTCTCATAACATCCAAGAGCGGCACCATTGAGTCCGCAACTACAGCATTTAATCCTACGACTTCTAGATAATTCAGCTTCAAGATTTATTGCAGTATCATCCTCAAAATAGACATTAGGTGCCCTGCACAATATGTTTGCAATTATTAAGAGCCCACTGCATTAACTATAAATGGTTGGAGATAAATCTGTCCAGATAATCGCCAGAAGGGCGAAAGGAATTCACTTAGCTGAGGAAGTACAGAGCTTTCAGTTTTTTACTTGGATCAATTTTCTCCCTTGCTTTGCTTGGTAGGAAGTATTAAGGTGATTGTGCAACACTATTAAGAGTTAAGCAAATGAAAAGAACTGAAGGATTCAATGAACATAATCCTTCCATCATAACTGAATGAAAATCTTACCACTCGGTACAGTTTCTATGAGAGTGTATGACCTTGGATCCAGCATCAAAATCTGCAGCCACAGGCCTGCCATTGTGGTAGTGAACCATCTCTCCAGAAACCTGGAATTTTTAAGAATAGAAGGCAGTAAGCTCAACTACTAATTCATTCAGTTAGATGACGGGACATGAAAATTATGCAGCATAATAATTGGGAAAGTAGCATCACCTCCGAGTTTTCTGCAGAATGACAGAATGCACATCTGATTGTGCATTTCCTCAAAGACATTCCATTAGCTTGAGATTTACTCGCCAAATTCGGAGAGATAGCAGGAGTTCTAGACTTCAGACAGCTTAAAACCCCTTCAGCTGGTTGAGCCTCCTTTGCAGAAGCAACATTAACAATTTGGATGGGCTGGCGTTTTTTTGCAGAAGCACTACAAAGTTCGTCTTCAGAATCATCAATCATTAATTCATCAGCCGCTGCGATGCCCCTAACTTCCTTATTTCTCCAGCTTATTAAATTTTGATTGTCTTCAGAAAACAATGCAGACCTATTCCCTTTGCCATGTTCCTCAAACTCACCCTTGGTCTCTGATATATTATTTTCAACTCCCTGGGCAGATGGTAATTGAGCACTTATATCTTCATCTGTTTTGTGTTGAATTGAACAAGCCTCTTCCAATTCCCTTTTATTCGTTGAACTCAAAGAGCCTTTCATACTCCGATTCTGCATACAACTCTTCCGTAGCACTTTACTTGCTGCCTCTATCTTATAATCTTGGTTACAATCTAGAGTCTTAACCAATGAAGCAGATAACTCCGGAATCATCTCCTCATCAGCTAGATTTACAGTTTCTTCTCTTGCATCATAGTCAGGTATATTTTCCAGTTTTGACTCAGTTGCATTGGTAAGGAAATCAGCCTTCTTAGTCCTCTTCCTAAATTCTCTAAAGCTAGAAGAGCAGCCCTTACTGTCAAGTGCTTCCTTATGCAAAAATCCCCCATCCACTAAATCTGATTCAATAGAAGCATCACAATTTTGGCCTTTATTCTCATCGACATTTTTCTTTGTCACAGATTTCCTAACATTCTTACGTCTTTTGTTGGATTTATTATAATCACCATGATTGTTGGTGCCTCTGGTACTTGAAGATAATACACTGGGCAGTAAGTCATCTACCCTGTTGTTTAATTGCTTGGTATTCACAGATTTCTCATTTTCAACATGAGATTCCTCAATTTGATGTACAGTGGAGAAGAAAGCTTCTGATCTTTCCTTTTTGTTTTTACCAATTCCAATAGCATCTTCACCCTATATTCTCTTTAAGTTTAGTCAAGTGTGAGGATTTAAATAATAGAAATAAAAAAATGATATTGGGTGGACAGTGTACCTGCATCTTCACTGGACTTGGAAGAAGTACAGGTGGAGAAGCTCTTTGTGTACATCTAAAAGTCTGACTATCAAACAGATTTAAGGCATTTGATTTTGCAGATACTGCCTCCTACACCATGTTAACCAAAGCATGTAATTTTGTGGCATCAAACAACCGATTATAAGCAAGATTTAGGATGCTTCTTGTCTTTCACACAAAAGAACTAATTTCATTTGACACATGCAGAGACCACAAGTAACCTGAAAGACCACAGGTAACATGTAGCTAGTAATATTCAAGTGGATCAAATATAAGCTCATATACATTTTAAGACTTAAAACTTCTGGAATTAATTAGGATATACAGACTAAGAACAAACTAATGGGAGCTATATAAGACGAAGAGCATCATTACCGGCTCATATGATAGCAGTTGAGTTTGGTATACAGAACAAAAGGGAGGGAAGTATGCATATGGGAAGAAAAGGATTGACTTATTGCATCATCGTTACAAATGCCTTCCTTCCACTCGCCTCTTGGCTAATAGGACCAACCAGGACTATAACCAAATACATTTGCTAAATGAAATATTGCTATTAGTAATACATATAGGCTGCAATGAATTGATAAAATACTTACATTCTGAGATGATTTAGAGGGGCTCTTTTCATCCAACTCCTTAATATCACTGAAAGCAGGGACAGTTGGCGGTGTTATAAACCAAAGTTGATCTCCATCAGCATCCTGACTTAAGCTCTCTACACCTTCATCATCTCTCAACCAGAAGAAAGGCGAAAGCACAGGTTCTACATTTCCAGTAAGAAGAGAATTGTTGTTTAGGCCTACTGAATTACTCTTCTGTCCATCATCATTGGTTTCACCCGATCCAACTTCCACCTTCTCAGGCAGTGACGGGGCCCCAGAAAGAGGATATCGTGGAACCTGTACCCTTTTCTTTGTTGGAAAGGAGGGCTTATTTTCGGCAGAACCACAATTTTCAATGTGGGTTTTCATATTCTTTCTTGGTCTTTTCTGATTGGGTTTGCGATCATTGCCCAAAACTTGACAAAACCTACCAGTAACTTCTCCGTCACAACTTGGTTTGCAATCTTTCTTTAGCTCATCTGTAACATGACAACAAGGAATGACAAAAACAGATGACATTTTGGTAGTTCAGTTTGCCAGGACGTTTCTTATATAGTCATTCTAAACAACAAAAATGCAAATTTCAAAACCTCATGAAACTAAAATAAAACCATTTTTGAACATAATGAACATCCGCCATGATCCACAATGGCTAAAAAAAATGCTGGCAATTGACATGGACCTAACAAGATGTTGCAATATATGCATAAAACAAAAGGAACATTTATATTCTTCTGTCCAATTTCACAAGAATTTTTATCCAACAGCACGCCAACATTTTTTCTTGACCTATAGATTAAAGACACAATGCAGCTCAACAAATAGGAAGGACTCTGAACAATTGAAATTAGAATCTATGAAAGAAAAGATGCTAGATATCAATTGTTAAATATAGTTCCTTTAGTCCCCTCATATTAATTTACTTCTCTTGTTGTTTGAAGAAGCCCGGTTTCATTTGGATTACTATTAGGCACAAACATATACCATATTACCTGATAACTTAGTTGTTGAAGCATTCTGTGTAACAAATATATTAAATCCTGAAGCAACTTCCATGCTTTTGTAAATGCACACCAAATTATCCATGTGTGGCGCAGCACGAATCTCTGCATAAATTTCACAAACACCCTTTTAAGACAAGAAAAATCACCAATTGCTGAAGCTCAGTGAATTCAAAAAAGCATTTCCTTCATGATAAGCACATTGAGGATACCAGACGACACCAAAATTAAAGCTCTAAAATAATGAGAACTTAGTATTAGAGCTGTTCCAATTACAATGATTTGAACTCGCAGAGTCTTTCAGCAAAACGAACTCCAAACTAAATGTCCAATTGATGTCTTTTTTATTCATCTTCAAACAAACTAGCTAAGGAAAAGAAAAGTGATGTACCTCTACGGTGATATGGCACTTTACAAACTGGACAATTGGAGCCAGACTTCATAGACTTCACAATACATACGCTGAAATTCACCAAAAATAAATTTTCAAAAATTACCATAAATTAAAAAGATAAAATCCAAAATAAACAAACACTAAGCGTGCTTACTTGCAAAACATATGATTGCATAGCAACGAAACTGCAGAGTTGAGTAGACTCAAGCTGCCAGAAACAGAGAAAAGAAAGTTTGAGAAATGAATCGCTGTACAGCAGAAATGAGAAGTGGGAATAAAAGAGATTTGGGAAGATTTACCAGATAGGGCACTTGAGTTCTCTGCCCATTTTTTCTAGATGAGTAGGATCCCCCATATTCACTTTTCAGCTTCTTCTAGATCTAGAGGGAGTAAAAGAAGAAAGAGCACAAAGCGCTCTAACTCTAACGTGATAACTGATAACAAAGGGAGCGAGTCGTATTTGATTTTGTTTGGTCCGCTTGTAGTGTTCTCCGTAAGCTTTTCTTAATTTGAATTTACTTTTTAGCCGCCAAAATCGAATTGGCGCGTGATTTCACATTTCTTTCATCTTTGTTTCTAAAAAGTATATACTACTGTTTATAATTTAAAATATTAATCAACTGGACTGAAGTTAAAAAATATTAGAGAAGCAGAAAGGTAGAGATTTGGGTGCAAAATTAAGTGAACTAAAAAGTAATAAACTCTTGACAATTTATTAATGATATAATTGATAGAGCTCAAGTTTGCTTTATTTTTCTATGTAAAAAAGTTGAATTTAAATGTTTTGAGAATATTATAGCGATTTAAAATGTTAAGATTTATGACGAAAACATGAAGGTCAATTTTGCTTTTTCTTCCCCTAATAATTGATGGTGGCACTTGGGCCAAGTCTCTAGCCTATAAGCTAGAATATTGTCGAGCTTAGTACCGGCCTGGGCCTAAGGCCTGATAACATCCCAGCACAAAATGACATAATTTAAAAGAGCAAAACAGTGCCATTTTTTGCTCTCACTTCGTTTCTAAGTTCCAACAAAGTAAACAATGTTGTTTTATACTTTGGTTTCTCACAAAATAAAATGATATTGTTTTACACTAAGTTAACTCCCCTCCCCTTCTTTTTGTTAACTCTCTCTCTCTCTCAAACCGTCAGTCGTCTACATCACTCATTTCTTAGTTGTCAACTGCACCTTTGTCGCACCAATCGCCACCCTTTTGTCCTCTAATCGCGACTGACCCTTTGCCTTGCCGCCACACTATTCCCCACGCACCCACCACCTTTTTTTTTACTTCTTCACGCCCACCTGACAAGGTAAACTTCTTTTGTCATATTATGGTGTTGAATCTTTTAATCAAAGATTGATTTTTTGAATACTGAAGTTTTTGAGATTGTTGCATATAGGAAGGAGGTGTTTTGCAAACTTACACAGTCATATATAAAGGCATATATGTGAATGTGTAAGTCTGCAAAAATATATACACATTCATGTATATTGTGTAAGATGATCTCAGTGACTTACATGGTCATATACACACTAAGAGAGAATAAGAGGAACATAAAACATAATCATAGAGTTGAAGTTTATCAACTATCACTTATCTGTGACCACACGGTCACATGTTTATAAATTATCAATTTTGATTATGAATGACAAATATATTTATATGTTGATTGTTTTAGATAGATGAGCATATTCCTTTAGCGGACATTTGTAATTCGGTACCAGGGGCAGAAATTGTCCACCTTAACAATCAAAATTTGGTACAGTGATGATGCTATGATTGAATAGTTGAAGAATAGCTTGGAGCTTGTTGGTTACTGAAAGATTATTACATATGTTTTTTTACATATATTCTGAATTTGATTGTGAATGATGGGTTCGATGTCATAAATGAAACACTAGATTTAATTTGGAATAGTTTAGTAGGAGTGCAGCATTTTAAAAGAGTTGAAAAGTTTGAAGAAACGACATAATAACTATGCATAATGAGTACGGAGAAGTTGCTTTTGGTTTGTCTAACCAGAGGGAACTCGACCTTCAAGATGTTGGAGTCGACAATCCAATATATTGATGTGTTTATTGTACTGAGGCAAAGAGGTACTCATTACAATTACATACCTACAAAAGACCATAGGAAATTGGCTAAAGAACTTTGTGAGAAGTTAGAATGATTTTATACTATGACTGATTTGTTCTTGAGAACAAAATATCCAACTTCGCATTATTACTTTAGTACTATATGTTAGATAAAGAAAGCTTTATTTGATTGGATGTATGATTTCAATAAGGTTATTCGAGGTTATGGCAGGATAGCTGATGGAGAAGTTGAATTTTTATTGGTATATAGTTGAACATATTGTTGTAGTTTTATTTGTGCTACACTCGAGACACAAGATATAAGGGATTAATTTTTATATATAATATGTTGTGTGGTGATAAAGCTCTAGAACATATAAATGTCATTAAATAGTTCTAGTTTGATATGTTTAATGATTTTCAACTCAGAATGAACAAAATTTAAGATCGAGATCATAGTAATTTGGGCTTAAGAATATGCTTCTTTAATTAAATTATTCAAAGCTTCATGCATTCTTTTGGTCCTAGCCCTTATCATAGGCGCAACAATAGCCATAAGTGAATCTCTTTTTGAAATTTGAGGGTGGAATTTGAGGTGAAGACCTTGAACTCTTATCTATAAAACTCAAACCATCAACCCTAACTTGAGATGCCACATCACTAGCCCCTTGATCCATATCATTCCCCCTTCTTCAGAAGGATTTGTCCTCAAATCTAATAGATCTACATAAATTTAAAAGGAGAAAGATCAGATACGTTAAAAGTTGCATTAATACGATAGTTGCCTGGAAGATCAAGATTGTAGGCATTACTGTTTAGACTAGCCACAACTTGGAAAGGGTTATTACCCCTAGGATGGAGTTTTATTCTTCGGGAAGTATGAAATCTTTCTTTGCGCATATGAATCCAGGCCCAATTGCCAGGCTAAAAAATGACCTCTTTTCTTCCCTTGTTGGCGTTTCGTACATAATGCTTAGTTTTGCGCTCTATGGTTTCATGCATTATGGCATGTAACTTTTTAGACAAAATCAACTTTCTTGGCTCCATTTACACTTAAAAACTCAAAACAGGTAATGGAGATAAGTAAAAAGGGGTTAGTAGATTGAAACCATAAATGTGTAAATTGTAAGATTACAAGCAAATTCAACTATAGGTAACCAAGACTCCCAACTTTTCTAATTTCGTTTGATTTTGACGCGTAATAGGTATCGAGTGTGCTATTTATGACTTTAGTTTAACCATCAGTTTAGGGATGAGCAGTAGTAGAAAACAACAATTTAGTTCTATGTTTTTCCCAAAGGGTTTTCCAAAAGTAGCTTAAGAATTTTACATCTCTATTAGACACAACGCTTTGAGGAATACTATGCAACCTAACAATTTCTTGAAAGAATAAATCAGCCACATGAACAACATTATTATTTTTCCTACAAACAATGAATTGTGCCATTTTGGAAAAATGATCAACTATAACAAATACATAATCATTCCCTCATTGAAATTGTTGCAATCCCAACACAAAATCTATAGAAATATCAACCTAAGCAGATGAGGGAATGGGAAGTGGCATGTATAGTCTATGTGGTTTAGATGTTGGTTTAGCCATTGTGTACTCGATGCAGCTTTTACAAATTCTTTCAACATCTTGTCTCATATTAGGCCAATGAAAATGTTCTTGCAACACATCAAGAGTTTTAAGAATACCAAAATGACTTATAAGACTACCACTATAAGCTTCACGTATCAACAGTTCACGCATAGAACAATTAGACACGCAAAAATTTTTCCCTTTAAACAAAAACCTATTATTTCTATATAACTTATTAACTACACCGAACTCATATGCAATATGGACACCTGAGAAATTATGATCATGCTTAGTATCCAAAGTAACAAATAAACCATGCATATGTGACAATGCATATGTGACAATGCATTAACAATATGGAAACAATAGAAACAGGCAAGTAAGAATTCTTTCTTTGCAAGTAAAATACCTCCTAAATTGGTAACGCCTTTCACAACTAGGAAATTTAGTTTCCAACATAACAACTTCACAAGAGGAAACTTTCCAAGAACACAACTTTTTTTCCTTTCTTTTTTTTGCTTTTTGTTTTTTACAGTAAAGGTGGTCGAAGCTACCTAAAGAAAATTGCCATGAAATTAAATTTAGACAGAAAATTGACCTAAAGACAAAATTCTTGACACAAAAGAAATCAATCAAGAAATAATTCAAGATTGATTAAGAGCTCTAAAAATGCAAATTCAAGAAGCACAAAATTATTCATCAAGATAATGTAGGCTCTAATACCAAATTAATATAAAATTGTGGAATATATATATATATAATGAAAACTTACCCAAGACTTTTCTTAATTTACCACTTGATCTTCAACTATGAAGAAGATTTGAATAAGAAAAGAAGAACAAAGTTTGTTTCAAGAGATTTGTAACTTATCCCTCAAGAACATGCATAACTCAATTCAACCAAATTATGAATTAGACGATACAAGATTGAAAGACGAACAACAAATAAATTGCATACAAAGAATGAAACTTGTGCCATGCATTCTAATTATTCAAAAAGAATAATAATAAAGAAAAGCCTCACAAAAGTAATGTCATAAAAATATGTCCCATAGTGATAACCGAACCTTCTTATATTTAGGAGAGGGGTTATCCAAAAATTACAACAAAAAAGGACAATCCTTTGTGGAAAAGGAATTACCTTAAACCTACAATTACTTATCCTAATAGGAAACAAACTTTTAGGAAACAAGAGATCTTACATGATTTACTTAACCTACTAGGAAACTGACTTTTAAGAAACAAGAGACCTTAAAGGATGTGGTCAATTGTCCCTTACAAAGAAGGAAACCTACATATAGCAAATTCGGCCATGGGCCTTACTTTCAAGTTGGGTTGGCCTAACTTCTTCAAGACTTATTAAATGGACTTGCTTGGACTCCTTAATTGAAGCAACTTAGACTTGAGCTTAAGAATGAACTTCTTTAATTAAATTATTCAAAGTCCTTTGCATCCTTTTGGTCCTAACCTTTGCATAAGCCCAACAATACCCACAAGTGGATCTCTTTTGAAAGTTGAGGTTGGAATTTTAGTTGAAGACCTCGAACTCTTATCTCAAACACTCGAACTATCGACCCTAACTTAAGATGTCACGTCACTAACCCCTTGATCCATATCATTCAGGCTCATCTTCTAAGAGCACTTTGTTATTTTCACTTACAAAATTCATGAAAGAAAAGGGGGTTGACTTCATACAATATAATGGATTTAGATAAATATTTAATGGAAGATTATGTGATTGAAGTTGAATGTGTGTAGTTCAATTTATTGTTATGGTGGAAAAGTTGTGGAAATAATTTTTTTGACCATGCAAGTAAGAACAGGAGACTTATTAGCAATTCTATCATCTATTGTTGCTTTAGAGTTTGCTTTTAAACTGATGGTTGGGTTATTAGTCCTCGTGTTCAACTTGATCTTGGAACGACGAAAGCTTTTATATGTGTTTGAAGTTGGTTACATGATGAAAATATTGAGGGTAAATTTTTTTTCTTTTTGATATATCAATTTCGTCTATTTTTTTATATTATCTTACCTTATATTATTTTTTTTTAATTTGTATATTAATACAACCATAAGTACTAATGCAGAGATGACTGATCATACAATACTCATATTTATCAATCAAGTGGACATTATTTTGGTAAAATATTCAATAATGAAGGTATATTTGATTATTTATTAATTAAAGTCATGTGCTTAATATTCCTTTAATTTTAATATTATAGTACTAAATATAGTACTATTGACGATTCTAATTACAACAATTAGCTGCTCTTTCAGTCTCTCTAATCTCCACTCTCTCGGTCTCTAGTTTTTTTCTCACAATCTCCCACAGTCCCATACTAAGAACATTATTTCATAGACTAAGAACATTATTTCATTATTTTATCATGATTTTTGGTAAACTGTATCATTTAAAATTTTGGATAATAATTTTTGCAAACTATGTCATCAATTAATGAATTTTATTTGTAATTTTGATCAATTAAATTTATCACTTTAATTATAATTATAATTTTTATTTTATAATTATATTCATCTTCATTAAAGAATTTTGTTGCACCTTATTTATTTGATCAATATATGTACGTTTTATATATTTGTTCATTATAAAATCTCAATTTTTATTAATCAGTTCGTAATTTCAATTAATTGAATTTATCATTTTAATTATAATTTTTGTCTTTTATTTCTTACAATCCTACCCTTCTCTATTAACGGTTTAGTTTCATCTTATTCATTTGAACTAAATATGTATGTTTTATATATTAATTCATTATAATAATGAATAAAATTTTAAATTTTATTAATCAATTAAAATTCGTAACTTTAATTAATTAAATTGATCACTTTAAGTATACGCACGCACGCACGCGCGCGCACGTATGTATATATAGATATATATAAGTATATGTATATATATGATTTAGTTTCATCTTATTTATTTGATTAATATGCATGGTTTATATATTCATAAATTACAAATTATTATTTTTATTAATCAATTAAAATTCGTAAATCCAAATTGATCACGTTATATTTTTAATTAAATAAAATTCAAATAAAAATTAAAAATTAACACAAGTTGGGCCAGCCTGAATCTGATTAAAATTTTTTGACCTGGCCCGAATTCGATTCGGCCCACAGCCATCCTTACTAAAATTACATGCTATTGGCTATTGGCCGGAGTTTTTCTTACTGCTCGGCTGACCATTGTCCTCCTAACTTGATGCACATTGGGCCAACGCTGCTGAGACGCATAAAGATTAGAGAGTAGGACATAATCTCCACCACATTCGGGTTCCAACTGTGAGAGCTGGGCTCTGGCAACCTCTCCTAAAGCTAAAAACCCATGCTTAGTGCATGCTCCCAGTAATGTCCTCCAGATAACAGCATTAGGCTGCATGGGCAATTTCTGTATGTAGTCGTATGCTTCCTTTACGAAGCCAGCCCTACCTAACAAGTCAACCAAACATCCAAAGTGCTCTAATCTAGGAACAAGTCCATATTCCTCTTGCATTCTTTCAAAGTAACTAAACCCTTCATTCATCATTCCACAATGACTGCAAGCGTACAATACCCCAACAAAAGTAACTTCGGTGGCCTCTATTCCCTCGCTCTCCATCTCAGCGAAGCACTCCAGTGCCTCCTTGCCAAGTCCATTCACAGACAGTCCAACGATCAGAGAAGTCCAAGAAACAACACTCCTCTCACCCATCTCATCAAATACTTTTTTTGCTTGACCAATGCTTCCACACTTGGCATAGAGGTCCATAAGGGCATTATTAGCCTGCAAATTCTCGTTCAAGCCAGCTTTCAGCATATATGCATGACCACTCCTGCCCAAAGCCGAAGCACCAACCTCAGTGCAAGCTGACAGCAAGCTAACCATAGTGAACCCATCTGGTTCAACACCCTCTGATCTCATCTTCTTATAAGTGGTCAAGGCCTCATTGAACTTTCCATTCAGAGAAAGCCCATTAATGACAGAATTCCATGCCACAACATCTCTCTGTGGCATTAGCTCGAACATTTTGTACGCACTCTGGTAGTCCCCGCAGGCACCGTACACATGAACCAAACTGTTTTGGACAAACCCCAATGAGTCGAACCCAATTCTTATAGCAATTGAATGAATCTTCTCACCTATTCTAACATCACCCATCCTAGCCACAGCCTTCAATAAAAAAGGATACGTATACGCGTCAGGTTTAAAGCAATTCGCACACATGTGGTGATACATTTCAAGGGCTCCCTTTGGAATTTTACTCTCAGCATAGCCTTTAATCATTGTATTCCACGTAAAAACATTTGGGTTTTGGATCTGGACAAATATATTATGCGCATAAATCATGGACGCTGACAGAGACACAAGAGTGTAAATAAGGTGTTTGCCCATTTCCGGATGGGCAACTGGGACACCTCGCCTGATGGAGAAAGCATGGATTTGCTTCAGTTTAAATATGGAAGAGCCACAGATTTGCAGAAGGGCAATGCATTTTTGGACAATGTAAGGGGTTGGGATGCTGTGAACATGCTGATAAAGAGATTGCGGGGTAGTGGGGCGAGGACGGCGTAGTATCATGAGCAAACAGAAATTAGCTGATAATCTGAAGTGAGGCTATACGCTTACGACAATATTATGAAAAATAGGTGGGCTAGTCATGTATCATGTAACACATTTTTTTTTTTTTTGGTTATAAACGAGTAAACACTACATCCTGCGAATCAGCGTGTAGAAAGTGATGAAGACTAGGTGGGGGTGTACTCCAGATGCTTTCTGAATGTGGGCATCCCGAGCCTAGACGATTCTAAAGCCAAATAAGGATAACTTCGTGTGAAATTGATCTATCTATTTGACAGGCTAACAAAGTTACTTTCCCCTCTCAACACAAACCAATGACTTTACTTATTACGGTATATTGTATTTGGAGTTAGTCTCAACTCTCACGTGATTAGAACATGTTAAGAATAGAGATGTAAATGATCTAGTGGAAAGTTACAAGAAGATTAAACTTAGAAACTATAAGAGAAAAAAAGACAAGTCTAAGAAGAATTACAAGGACGTGATTAAAAATAATATAAATAGTGAAGATATGACTTGTAATAAAAAATTTTACTTATTAAGACATAAATAAAAGGATCTTTCGTAAAGAAATTCTTTTGGTTCTTGTAGGTCTTGTAGCACTTTATCTTAAATTTAGTCTAAACTTTTAAATATGTAGTACTTTATTTAAACTATGCTGTTTTTTAATAATAACAATAATAATAATAATAATTTTTTCTTTTATTATTATTTTTAACTTGTGTATCTTTATGATATTTATTTCGTTTATTATTTATTTTATATTTTATTTATTAAGTATTTGTTTATTTATATTTATTTTTTTTATGTGGATTGTTTGAAAATAATCTCTTTACTTGTTAGAGATAATGTTGCGTACTATTAGACCTCCTTAAACCTTACATTTTAACAGAATTTTTAATAGACTGTTTTTGTTGTCGTTGTTGTGCTATTTGGAGGTGGTGTGATTTTTATATTCTCTAGAACTTTCTTTAGTTAAAATTTTGTAATAGTTTTGGTGGTAGTGTTTTAGTAATTGACAAGCCACTTTATACAACTAGATAATAAAGCATGTCGATATGAATTGTTACTTGGTTAGGGCAATGAAATTGATTTGGACATGTTAATAAAGGAAGGTTTGCATATTTATTCGAAATTGAAGAGGGAAGTGATATAATTGGTCAAATGCAAGTGCAAGATAGTTGCCCAACATGATCAATAGTTAGGAATTGAGATTTTGTTCACAAATATCTCATTGTAACAATCTGTTGAAATCTGTATAAAAACTCAAGTATCCAAGTCCTTGTAAAGAAAAACTGTCATCTGCACACCTCATCCATATGCTTCTATTGTCTTTTCTAAATCAATACATTCCACTCTTTAGTAATTCAACAACGTAATATAATTGATCTTTTGTTTTAGTTTTTGTCAAATTTAATTATGTAATCTTTGACATAGAACCCATAATTCTTAAAATCTTGTGGAACTCTTTCGTTTGTTGCATTGCACAGTGAGGATATTTCAGTTTTTGGAATTTCAACACCACTCTCCCCTGTTCCTTGTTTACGGTGTTTGTTTGAGTTTTGAGTGGATGAAAGGGAGTGCATGTCTCTGTTTGTGTGTTTTGAGTGAATGCCACCATTTTTAGTTTCCTCCATTTGAATGTGTAAAGAGAAAAGTGGTTTTCACTTGCAACAATGAACAACTTCGGTTTCAATCTATACACCCACTTAACCCTCACACCTCGTGTAACACTAAGAAAAATGTTGTTTAGCGACTACCAATAGAAAACTTTTGGATTCCATCGATAATATAAATTGGCGATGGAATCCACCAACAGACAAAGGCATCATAAAATGATCGTAGGTAAATTTACCGATAGATATTTGATGTAACCCTTGGTGTTGTTTTCTTTCCGTCGAAATATTTGCAGACGGAATTGATTATTCTATTGGTAACATTACCGACCATTATGATTTCTCATCGGTGAGTACACTGACAGTTCAACAAACCCTGACGGTAAAGTTGGCGATGACTGTTAATATTACCAATGGTGATTCTTTGTTCCGTCAATAAATATCATAGATTTTACATTTACCGACTGTATGTTATTTTCCATCGGTAAATATAATGGATTTTACCGACGAATTTGTATTTTTCATGGGTAAGTATTTTTTAATTTTTTTTTAAATTTCTGATATTAAATTTTATTTCATGATCTTATGGTTAATGCATAATTTCAACATTTATGAATTATCTGTGCATAATATTTTGATTTGTTTATATATTTAATTTATTTAAACAGAAAGTTAATTGATGATATAAAGTTAAAATTATCTTAATTGATAATAAAAACATTAAATTGTATATAATAAGTATGTGTAAGTGAAACGAAATGACTACAAGTATACTATTGTCCTGGTGATCGCGGATGCTCTGAGGTGCTACATCTCTCTTTCAATTCATCCACCTCATTATAAAGCTGAGCTATGTATTTTATCAATGTCTGCACTGTGTTCTGAAGCTCATTGACTTCATTAGTTGTCGATCGTCTAATAGATGTTGCTGTATTGGACGTGAAAGATTGCGAATAACATGTGTTCGCAAATGAATCTAACCCGAAGATCCTTCCACGTCGGTCCCTATCACCCACTGCATCAAGATATGTCTGACTCTCATCAACAACTTGTTTGAGCTGAGACTGTCGTTAAACACTTTCTTGTATTTGATCCTATTAGGAGGCAATGTTTATATTAGTAAGTGATAATTATTAAGAATTAATATTAAATTATAAATTTCACATACATTAAGTTCTCTACATCGAGTATTGACGAATGTCACATTGTTATGCTTCTTAATGTGAGTGTGCAAAAAGAGCTGATGGGGTGTAGACCTCATGCCTATAAGCCTTTCCTACATAAGAATAAAATATTATAAGTGAACTAGAATTTATAAAAATTTCAGTAGAGTTTTCTCTATTTTTATAATATTTACCCCCTGTTGAACGAAGAAAATAACTAAATACAATCATATATGACACCAGACATTTATACCATTATCATTATCCATAATACAAATATTTTCATTCCAAAATTTCACACATCAATTTAAATTGAAATACAACAAAGTAAAACAATTAGAATATAAGTGTAAAGTTTAGATGCTTACAAGTCCCTCTGCACGCTTGTGGTGGGTAATAGATCCTCCCGTATGTATGGGAAGATTCTCTCCCCTCAGTCCTCCACGTCGGTTGGTAGAGTTACGCTCTAAAATGGATATTGCCTTATTTGATGTTCAATACTGTTGCCAACGACTCCATATTTGTTTAGAAATATAAGGCAGTCGTACACCAGCCTTGTGTATTGCACCAACAAAGTCCCGATAACATGTATGTGCTTGTCTCCCATACTTTATGTATGACTGTGTCAAATTCAGATTCTTTATGAAATAAAAGGAAAAAATTTGATAAATACTTATAATCTAATAATATTTATCTAATTAATGTATACAAATCAATTAAAAAAGAAAATAATATTTTTGTTGTACCTCAAACTCCTGATAGTAAAATTCTTTTGTGGCTTAAGAGATATTCTTCTATATATAACCCTCAAGATCAATCTTCTACTTAAATTTGGATGTCATGTTTCTAGAGCACGGTCTAGACGGAATTAACCTAATATAAAAATAAATAATTTTATACCTTTTAAAATTTAAACCTATAACTTAATTATAAATATATAGTGTTTTTTTTTATGTATTTTCACTTACAGATTATTGACAATTGTGATGTAAGTTTTTCCATTAGGTCTCTCAGCTCCAGGCTGGAGGCCGTCTCCTTCATCCCCATCATTTACCTGTGATATCTCTGTCGTTATAGGGATAGTGGATGATGTAGGGGTGGTGGATGGTGTAGCATCAGGTATGGAAGGTGATGCCCCATCTGCAACTGTAGTAGCTGGAGGGGGAGGAGGTGATTCAGTTGCAGTTGCAGAGTGTGATAGTTCACCTTCACAGTAAGTACCTTCGAATCGTTGTTCACCTTCACAGTAAGTACCTTCGAATCGTTGTCTGAACTTGGGTCGCATTATATCACTTTGTCTCTTTGGTGGCATATTTTAACATGATATTCATATTTGATTGAATTTTCTAGAAATATAAGAATTTGAATTCAATATTTTATATAATATATTGAAAAGGAAATAATTGATTTGTTGAATATAATATTCAAGTGCAAACTTTGAATTAAAAGGTTAACAATTCTTACAATCATAGAACAAGAACAATAACAGTCCACACTCAACAGTACACAGCTTCACCACTAACTAGTAGAGAGCTTGTTTGACAAATTCTTACAGATACAACAATAAATCAACTTTAAAGCTAAGTCTAGTTGATTGCATTGATAAATGATAATGATATAATTATTTTTTGAATTTAATATTTTATATAATATATTGAAAAGGAAACAATTGATTTGTTGAATATAATATTCAAGTACAAACTTTGAATTATAAGGTTAACAATTCTTACAATCATAGAACAAGAACAACAATCCACACTCAACAGTACGTAGCTTCATCCCTAATTAGTAGAGAGGTTGTTTGACAAATTCTTATAGATATAACAATAAATCAACTTTAAAGCTAAGCCCAATTGATTGCATCGATAAATGATAATGATATAATTATTTTTTTCTATTCCAAGTGATATGAGAGTAGGTAAAGGTAAATGAGTCCCCGATGTCTGGATTCCCAAGAAGGGTCCTTTCATGTTTAAAGGCACCAATTGAAACAATGATAGTTCTTCCCTCAGGTGTAGGTTTTCACACCTTCTTACAACAACGTGTCCACTATAGCTAAACTTGTAGAGGATACAGTGAATGAGTGGCCAAATTTAGTATGGAAGACAAACTCTGCAGATGAACTGTCAGTACGGAACAGTTTACCTAAAACACAATCAGTATAGAATTTAGATATTGTCAGATTAGTAAACTGTTAAATAAACCAAAATTGGAGTGACATGCATACGTGAATGTCCAGAAGAAGTTTGTAGAATTGACGAATTTTCCATAACAACTAATTTTCCTAATCCTTTATGGACTGTTGTGACATCACTTCTGTCTCTATGGGCATACATGTTGGGACTCGATTTTGAAACCGGAGCCCAATCATAAAATGGAATTCTAAAAGAAAGAATCGGAAGCGAAAACATAAGGCGAAAGTCAAAGAAAGCAAATCGGATCAAAAGCGTGCGGAAACGAAAGGAAACCAAATTCTTAAGGAGCCATAGAAAATCGAAAGGTTCAGAAAGCGTAAAGCGGAAACAAGTCAAAGCAGAAATCGAAGGAACGGATTTACAAACCTCAAAGTCAAAGAAAACCAAACAGTTCAAATCAAACTGAACGTCAAATTTTCGACATCCGAAAACGTGTACCTCGAAAACAAAACCGTTGGAAACCATACGACAACTTGGTCTATTTACCCAATCCAAAATGGTATAAAATTTTTTTCTTCTTTTTCATCATTCAAATCAATACTAATTTCTAAAAAAAAATTAACAATTCCACAACCTCAATTCATTTCATTCTTCAAATTCATCATTTCTCATCTTTTAAACAAAACATATACCTTATTTTCTTTTTCCTTAAACATCACACACATACGATGTTAAACCATAAACAATTAGCACTTCTATATATATCAAACCAACCCACACAATCATCGGACCTCCTGTCCGGAAT
>JAOTIZ010000003.1:28678227-28694383 GCA_027123425.1 Erythroxylum panamense | reverse complement strand
CTCATTCTAATTAAATGTCAAGTTGATTAATGCTAACATAACTTACTCAATTAAGCTAATCATGCTTAATTTTAAAAAAAATTGGGGCTAACATGATATATATGAAAAAATCATATATAGAAATATTAGTTAAAACCACTTTGATATTCTTAATATTTAAGTGGTCGTAATAAATTGCTAGACATTATTCTTGATGCAAAGATGTATAAATTTTAACATATTTGGGGACCCAATGGGTTATATAAAAAGAAAGATTGAAGAGAGAAAAAGGTTATTTAATCAAGTTGGACTTGAATGTAAAGTTTAAGAAAATCTGAAGATTAAATATGAGATATTTAATAAAAAGTTCTAATATGAGATATTGAATCTGATTTACACTATCATGATATTTAATTAGAATTAATTACAATTCTAATAAAATTTTATTGAAACTACAATTATATTTTAACTAAATTACCAAAAGATTCAATTCCTATTATAAATAGCCTTAAATTATAAAAAAGTTAGCACTTCTGAGTTGGCCCCTCTCTGTACCATTTACAAATCTCTCAATTTTTGTGTATGCATACTATTAGAGGTATGATGCTTCCGCAGTTGCAGTGCTTTAAACAATCATATGGATTTAAGGGGAGCTATTAAAAAAGAATCAAATTGTACAATAAGATATGAATTTATGTTTCCTTTTTTAATATATTTGTTAAATTAATCAAACTATAAGATTTAAATTAATCTTATCTTTTGAGAAATTAAACAAAAAAGATTTCACACTTTTCTTTAACCAAAAATGAGATCAGATCCTGTCTTGATTTCTTAATAGTAAGTGTAGGCCTCTACTCTTTCTTTTAAACTTCTTTTACTTTTATCTCCCTCCTCTCTTTAGTCGGAATCATCACGCGGATTCTTGGATAGGTATGGAATTCTTAACTATCATCCATCTACATATGTATGCTAGTTTCTTAACACTCACATTGTCTTTTTTTTTGTTGTATGTTCATGTTTGCATGCATATGTCCCTATTACTTGTATATGATTGTCATATTAGATATTGAGGAAATTCTCAACATATATTAAGGAAAACTTATTATATTTTGAGGAAAACTTAATAGATCTTAAGGGAAAAACTCAAATATACCTTAAGAAAATGAAAACTAAGGATTGATAGGCCTTAAAGATAAGCTTTAACAAATCTAGATATGTGGAGACACAGAGTCGACCTTTTTAAGATATAAATGAAAGGCTTTTAATAGAAAGCATGTTGTATACAAAAGTGAACTTTCGATTTTTCATAACCTATTAGTGTCTTTAATAAAGGCAACATTTTAGTTACTTGACTTCTTGTTATTCACCATCATGCTTTTAATTAATAACTTTCCCATGATGCATAATAGGCAAGAAACTATTATGCATCATAGGAAAGTTTAAAATCCCTAAATGCCTAAAAGTTCATATAACACTAATCACATCCATCAATGAGTTTATAAATAGTCTTCCCTTCATTTCCTGTAGAATCTTTGCTTCTTTGTATTATTTTCATGTGTTCCAAAAAAATTTTCATTGACTTACTTCATCCTTCCCACTATTTCCCTTCTTGTTCTTTTTTCTAGCTTACAATTAGTACCCTAATTGGAGTTCTTTTGTTTCTTTATAAGGGGATTGTGTCTTGTTTGAGTAATTTGAGTGGTACTTATCATTTCTATAGTACACTTTATAAGTAAGTGTATTTATCATTTCTATAGTAAAGTTTACATGAGTTGAGTGATGATCCCACAAAGTGGCTATTCTTAATGACTGTCTTCTTACTGTCTAATCTAAAAAGCGTATGATTGATTTGAATAATAATAAATAAAATAATTCTATTGCTAATTTAAAGTATCAAACAAGATTAAAAAAACTAATTAATAAACTAGATCCTAGAACCCCTCTTATGTTTTGACTTTAATTTAATGATCAATTCTAACTCCTTGGAAATTTCCCACTAAAAAATTCTAACTCCTTGGATTAGGAGGAATACCTAAGTTATAATTATATTTTCTTTTAAGAATTATAGTCTATATTCTTAGATTTATTTGACTAAAATCTCTTTCTAATCGAAACAACCTAAAAATGAATCAACTCAACTCGTGAACTCCCATTATAGTTTTCACTCTAACCTTAAAAGATCATGTAGTTCTCTAAGAATGCATACAATCTTTATTATTCATGTTAAAACATATTGAAATATATTAACTCATGATCTCAATATATGAATTCAATTATTTAATCTTCACATTTCACTCCTTCTATCTAACACAATACAAAAACATAAACAAATCTTAAGAAAACTAGAAATTTCATTATATCAAAGCATCCTTTCATAATATCAAGTCCTATTTTACATCTCATCTAGATCTATATCTCAATTAATTTATGAGAAAATAAGGAAAAAAACCACATAAAATAAGAAAGAAAAAAGATAAATAAATCATCCTTTCGGTTTTTATATGGTAAGTTCTTATTAAATTTTGATAGATTTTTTACTTCTACTCCTAAGGTTTCTCTTCTCCTTTCCAACAAAATTCCATTCTCTTTTCAGCTGCCTCTCTCATAAAAATGAAAATTCCTAATTTTTCTCTTAACATGGGTCTAACACTTGATCATTTTGGTCTCATATGTTGCTTAATTCATCATTTTAGAACTTTTACATAATAAATCAGTGTCAATACGAGGTAAGACATAGGTCCTTATTTCCTTTATATTCATGAGCATAGGCTAAATAGGGTGTATATCAAGAACGCTTCGAGAAACATAGTGTTCCCTTTTCAAACACAGTTTAAACATGATGGTGTTTTAGTGTGTTAGCTAGTAGGTAATTTTAGAGAAATAGTCATCATGGTTGAACATAGGGCACAATATGGTATGTTTTAAGTCATTCATTTAAAACTAGTTAAAATTAGTCCATATTGGCTTAAGTATTCTTTAAATTCATTCCTTTTCTTTTAAGGGGATAAAATAATACCTGAAAAATAAGTTAATTTAAGTACCAAATTCTTATAAAAACATCAAAATACAAATATAATGATCTAAAAAATTATGCTAAAAAATGTAGTATGTTTAGCATATAATAATGCATCGAGGCACTAATCATATTGGTTTAGAGTATTGAGCAGTAGTGTCTATCAAGATGAGTGAGGAAAGAAGTTGTAGAATTATCATCCCTTATGACTAGTCGATTGTGAAGCTAGAGACAAACAGTAGGGAAAGATCAAATGTAATAACCTAGAAGAAATGGCATATAAGTTTATCCTTTCTACCTACATAAGCTTTAGGTGTCTATATATGGATGAGAGAGCTTATTTTGTTAGGTTTAGATAGATTAGTTTCTATCTTAATAAATTTAAATATGAGATAAGGCTCCCTTTGAACAACTTTTTCTTGATAATATTTAAAGAGACAAGTCTAGTAACAAGTCATCTTTATCCCTATTTTTGGTTTATTCTCTCTTCCTTTCATGTAGTGTGTCACTTAGGAACCTAGAACTCATCATAGATAAATACAAATTTGACCAACAAAATTTTTTCTGAAAGAAAGCTCTTAGGTTGGTGTAGTTTATGTGCTAGACTTGGTATGAGTATGAATAAACCCCCTAAAGGAAACCCAAGAGTGGAAGCATTGGTTCTTATTTATGACACTATAAGATGGGAATGAATGGAGGTTAATACAGATCTAATAATGTTCTAATAGATTCTAATAATGTTCTATTAACCTTTGATTGTCATAAGAATGAATATTTAAAAGCATACATTTGCAATCACTATAAGGAGTATACCTTAAAGAAAAGAAAGAGGGTGGCACTGATGTACATGTAGTGTAAATATGTTTCAATTAGTACTTCATATATTTCTATCTAAAATTACCTTAATTTGATATTGTGATTAATTTATTTAATTTTTTAGGTTATTTTGGATATATGTTGCTTTGGAATTTATTTTTAATAAGAATTAAAGAGTTTTAAATGTTAAAACAAGAAGAGACTTCATCTTTGGATGAATATGGTCTCAGATATGGATATGTCAAAACTTTTGCTCATCTTTAGATAGAAGAAGTTAAAGAGCAAGTTAGAAATGACCTCGCAAATGACTAAATGAAACCTAGGTTTAAAGACATAAATTAGAAAAGGACATATTAGAGCTCGTGCTATATGGAGAAGAAGTTATAGTAATGAATATGGCCTTTTACAAAAGCATTCTGTTGCCTATGTTTCTTTCTAGATAGAAAATATATAGTGCATTATTAAACACTTTTGGGATATGATCGTGTTCATAATGGAAACAACTATTTTAAGAGTGACAAAAATCCTATTTCAATGAGAATTAGTTTTAAAAGTTTCAAAACT
Source organism: Erythroxylum panamense (assembly GCA_027123425.1). Classification (NCBI taxonomy): domain Eukaryota; kingdom Viridiplantae; phylum Streptophyta; class Magnoliopsida; order Malpighiales; family Erythroxylaceae; genus Erythroxylum; species Erythroxylum panamense. The sequence goes on along the minus strand of JAOTIZ010000003.1, from coordinate 28,690,011 downwards.
AGGTTTCATCGAATAAAGAGAGAGAGAAACCCTAAGACAATGCTTTCTAGTCATCTCTAATGAGAAAAGTTATTCAAGATAATCCAATGTAATAAAAGAGATAAAAAAGAATAAGAATCCATTAAAGGACTTACTACTTCCATAATTTCTTTAAATTTTTATTGTTATTTATTGCTTCAAGGATGATGAATGCCTAAAATTTCTAATCTAATGTATGGATGAATTAAATTAATTATTGATGACGTGATTAATTTCAAATGTGTTGATTTCTTGATAAATTTTCAACTTATATTTTAAATTAATTTAATTATTTAAGTGTTAAGTCATTTAAATTGCACATAGTTTGGGCGTAATTATTGTTAAGGTGTTGAAATTATTATCCGAATTTAATGGAATTGCTTTATAATTATTTATAGATGGTTTTCAACACCTTAGGGACAAAATAGGATCAAAAAGATGCAAAAGAAGGAAGAAAATCTGAAAATTCCCAAATTGACAAAAATTCAGATATTAAACATGGGCACGCCTAAGGATGGAATAATTTTGCAGTTAAAATTCCAGAAGTTGATTCCAAGTAAAACACAATCTTTGAAGATTTTATTGTCATCTTTCAAGGGAGTCATCTACCGAAATTAGAAGTGCACCTTATCTGGACAAAATCAAGGGAAGATAATGGCAAGATTAGCATCAAGAAGGGGACTTGGATGATTGTCGTAGAGATATATATACATATTAGGTTTTAGAAGACATCATCGTATGTTTTAGCTACTTTTGGCTACCACACCTTTCTTGTTTTTACGTTCTGCACAATTCCAAGTAGTGTTTTCATTTATTTCATCAAAGACCAGGGATGGAGACATATTGCTTTGTTATTTTCTTTGTTTTCAATTCAATTATGAGTAGCTAATTTTCTTATCTTGGTTAAGGGATCCATTTTACATGTTATTATGGTGAGATAATTCGGATATTTTTTATGTTGTTAATGAACATTGGATATTTTCATATCTGTCTTTTCAATTGAATTTGTTGGTTTCTAGGTGTGCAACTAGAGATTAATTGGTTCAATCGCTAAGTTAACGGGATATGACGTTCAGTTCCGATAATCATAAGTAGCAATTAGGATTAACTTCTCTACGTTAGAGTCGGAAAATTCTAAGGAAATATCCGCTTGATTGATTGTATGTCGTATATGTTTATCACTTGTCATTGGTTCTTGATTCTTAATGCTATTATTCAATTTTACCTATGATTGTATCTAGGTTATTGTTTAATAAGATTGCTAGGATACATGTTTCTAATCATTACCCTTAAGAGAAATTTCCCCCAATGAATGTTTATTAACAATTATAATTTTATATCGAGGATCCATAATAGCATTGTAACATCGGTGACCCGAAACCAAGGTATTTTTCCTATTGAATTTTCAGATTTAATTATTGCTTTTGATTTGTGAATTTTTCCTTTGATTTCTTTTATTGCGTGATTAAAACATGACCCCCTATTTTAATTTCGTTATTTGTGCCGTCTAAATTCGTAATTCCATAATCGTAAAATTCCTCATGGGAACGATATCCGCTTACGCTACTACATTAATTTGTCTTAACGGAAGTAATTTCTTTTATATTTGGTTGCAGGCGACAACATCACCAAATTTTAACGCCGTTGCCGGAGAATTTTGACAGTTTATGTACGTGACGCGTTCAAACCAATCAAATAATTTACAGTACAATCCTGAGATTGAAAAGACAACGAAAAGACTGCAGAAACAGACCAAACAACAAAAAGAAACGCAGAAGATGGATAGGATAGTTGCCAACCGCACTCTTCGCGAACACCAACTGACGAGCAACAACCCCACTGCATCAATTTTTCGAATTTAGGTGATAATAATACTTTTGAATTAAAATCTGGACCAATTCACCTATTGCCTATTTTCAGGGGTTTACCGAGAGAAGATCCATACAAGCAACTGAAGGAATTTGATGTAGTTTGCATGGATATGAAGCCGACTAATGTGACGGAAGAGCAGATTAAGCTGAGAGCTTTTCCGTTTTCTCTTAAAGATGATGCGCAAGATTGGTTATATTATTCAGCCGAAGAGAACGTGTAGACATGGGCTGAGATGAAGAGGCTTTTCTTCGAAAAGTATTTTCCAGCATCGGGAGCAGACAATATTCGGAAGGAGATTTACGAAATTCGTCAACATACGGGAGAAACCCCCTACGAATATTGGGAAAGATTCAAGAAATTATGCACTAGCTGTCCACACCACCAGGTAACTAAACAATTGTTAATTCAATATTTTTACAAAGGACTTTTGCTTTCTGACAGGAGCATGATTGACGCTGCAAGCGGTGGTGGCTTAGTCGACAAAACGCCAGCAGCCGCAAGAGAATTGATCGCGAACATGGCCTTCAATACGCAACAGTTCGGAATCCGTATAGGTCTTGGGTCAAAGGATGTGAATGAAGTTAGTGCGACCTCGTTGGAAAAGAGATTGGATGACCTCACTTCTTTGGTGCGATAGTTAGCAGTCACGAGAAAAGAAGAAGCTAAGGTATGTGGTATATGCTCCATGTTAGGACATTCTACTGATTCATGTCCGATTTTGCCAGAAGAGAATGCGGAACAGGTGAATGCCGTAGGTGGATTTGCTGGGCCAAATCAAAGGAAGTACAACCCATTGTCCAATACTTATAATATAGGATGGCGCGATCATCCGAATTTGCGATATAGGAATCCTCAAGGGCAACAAGCAGCCACGAATTTTCAGCCATATAGACAACCATACTTGCCGCGTCAAAATCCAAATATGACGTCAACTACTGAATGTAAGTCTTCTTTGGAAGATATAGTGCATACTTTGACCACTAACACTTTGACGTTTCAGCGGAATACGGAAGCAAGTATTCGGAATTTGGAAAATCAACACAGGAATTTTGAGAATCAGTTAAGTCAAATTGCAGCTGCTGTCAACCGACTAGAAGCATAAAATTCTGGTAATTTTCCAGCGCTACTAGAGGTAAATCCTAGACAAAGCACAAAGGCTATCACATTGCGGAGTGGTAGAGAATTACCGAAAGCAATTCCGAAAAATTCTAAAAGAGAAATAGAGGAAGAAATCACGCACCCACCTAAAGAGATGCAGAAAGTCATACAAAACAAGGTGCTCCCACCTCCTTTTCCGAGTCGATTAGCAAAAGCGAAGAAGGAAGAACAAGAAAAGAAAATTTTGGAGACTTTCCGAAAGGTCCAGGTAAATATTCCTCTACTTGATGCCATTAAATAGATTCCGTGATATTCTAAATTCCTTAAGGAGCTTTGTACATCAAAGAGGAAATTGAAATTCAATTAGAAAGTTCACTTAGGAGAAAATATTTCAGCCATCTTACAAAAGAAAAAGCTTCCACTGAAATGTCAAGATCCAGGTATGTTTACTATCCCGTGCCAAATTGGTAATTTGCGAATTGAAAGAGATATGTTAGATTTAGGTGCGTCCATAAATGTCATGCCATATTATGTGTATAAATCTTTGAATATTGGAACTTTTAAAGAAACTAACGTGGTAATTCAATTAGCAGATCGCTCAAATGCTTACCCGAAAGGTGTGTTAGAGGACATATTGGTTCAAGTAGGAAACATGCTTTTTCCAGCTGATTTTTATATTTTACAGATGGGCACGGATGATACATCCTCTTCCATTCCTATTTTATTTGGAAGGTCGTTCTTGAAAACGATTAGGACCAAAATAGATGTTCACGATGGATCGTTAACTATGGAATTTGATGGTGAATTAATTAAATTCAATATTTATAATATCATGAAAATTTCAGATGATGAGCAATTTGTTGTTTCTGTAGATTTTGTTGATACCTGGGTGCAGGAGGATTGGATTTTGAAAGCTCAAGACGCAGATAACGTTGAATTATTGAAGATTGCATCAATTGAGAATGGGGGTGAAGAATCTATGTCAATTGGAGGAAACTAGCAGAATGCGTTATATTCACAAGGGGATGAGGAGTTTGCGTCATTTGGAGAAGTAAAGGGACAATTAAATAACACACAACATTGGCCAGAAAAGGAGCAATTTAATGTTATCTAGTGAACCCAAAGAAGAAACGTCGCAGTGGAATGAGAATAAGGATTCGGTGGTGCTTGATAACAAAGTGGAAGCGTTATTTCACGAATTGAAGGAGACCAACCCACCACCCCTACAGCAACTCACGTCCGTGGACACATCCTAAGGAGTAGACAAGTTGCTGCCGTCATTGATTAGTCCACCATTAATAGAATTAAAAAGCTTGCCTAGTCATCTTAAATACATCTTTTTAGGTGAGAAAGATACATTGCCTTTGATTATTTCTAATCAACTTTCGGATGTGCAAAAAAGCCAGCTTATCAATGTTTTGAAGGCGCATAAAGAAGCTTTTGGTTGGACAATAGCTGATTTGAAGGGAATCAGTCCCACCATATGCATGAATTGAATTTTGATGGAAGACGAGGCGAAAGAGGTAAGGCAAACGCAACGTCGTCTAAACCCACCCATGATGGAAGTGGTAAAGAAAGAGATTTTGAAGCTTCTTGACGCAGGCATTATTTATCCGATTTCGGATAGTAAGTGGGTAAGTCCGGTCCAGATAGTACCACAGAAAACTGGTGTAACGGTAATTGAAAACAGCAATGGTGAGTTAATTCCGACTCGCGTCCAAAATGGTTGGCGGGTATGCATAGATTATAGGAAGCTTAATTCAGTAACTAGAAAATATCACTTTTCGCTTCCTTTTATTGATCAGATGCTTGAAAGACCTGCTGGAAAATCTCACTATTGTTGTCTAGATGGTTATTTAGGATATCATCAGATTTTGGTGGCACCAAAGGATCAGGAAAAGACGACCTTCATATGTCCATTCGGTACCTTCGCTTACCGACGAATGCCATTCGGATTATGTAACGCACCTGCGACATTCCAACGATGTATGGTAAGTATTTTCTCAAATCTTGTGGAAAATTGCTTGGAAATTTTTATGGAAGATTTCACGATATATGGGGAATCTTTTGAAGCATGCATTAGTAACCTTGAAAAAGTGCTCAAACGTTGCGTCGAAACTAATCTAGTTTTAAATTACGAAAAGTGTCACTTCATGGTTAATCAAGGTATTATTTTAGGCCACACGGTTTCGTCTAAAGGAATTGAAGTTGATAAAGCTAAGATAGATGTAATTCGATCTTTGTCTTACGTCGCGAATGTGCGGGAAGTTCATTCTTTTCTTGGCCATGCAGGTTTTTATCGACGATTTATCAAGGACTTCTCCAAAGTTGCGCAACCTATGTGTCAATTGCTTTAAAAAGATGCGAAATTTGATTTTGATGAACCATACCGAAGAGCGTTTGATGAACTGAAGGAGCGACTCACTACCACACCGATTATTCAGCCACCTCGTTGGGACATACCTTTCGAATTGTTGTGCAACACATCGGATTATGCCACAGGTGTTGTGTTGGGACAAAAAGTGGATAAGGTACCTCATGTCATTTATTATGCTTCTATGACACTTAATGATGCCCAGAAAAATTATTCCACAACGGAGAAGGAGTTTTTAGCGGTCGTCTTTAGATTGGAAAAGTTTCGGTCATATCTGCTGGGGACCAAGGTGATCATCTACTCTGACCATGCAGTGCTAAGGTACTTGGTAAACAAGAAAGAAGCTAAGCCAAGATTGATTCGTTGGATATTACTGATCTAAGAATTTGATGTGGAAATTCGCGACAAGAGAGGAGCAGAGAATCTGGTGGCCGACCACTTAAGCCGAATCACATCAAGTACTACACCTAATGCCCTTCACGACAGATTTTCGGATGAGAGCCTTTTCGCAATTCAACAGGTAACCCCTTGGTATGCGGACATAGTGAACTTTTTAGTAACTAAGTCGTTACCTAGTTATCTATCTAGAGTTGAAAAAGATAAAATCAAGCGTGCGGCTAGATATTATGTGTGGGATGAACCTCAGCTATGAAAATTTTGTTCTGATCAGATTGTTAGGCGATGCGTCACAGATGAGGAAATTTCATCTATTTTACAATTTTGTCATTCATCTGTGTGTGGGGGACATTTCGGTCCCAAAAGAACTGCTCGCGAAATTTTAGAATGTGGACTGTTTTGGCCTAAGTTATTTTACGATTCTTACATGTTTTGCAAGTCTTGCGATCGTTGTCAAAGAACAGGTAACTTGGGATCCAAGAATCAAATGCCATTGACGAACATTCTGGTATGTGAAATTTTTGATATTTGGGGAATAGACTTTATGGGTCCTTTCCCTTCCTTTTTTGGTAAGAATGACATCTTGTTGGCAGTAGACTACGTTTCAAAGTGGGTAGAAGCTAAGGCTACAATATCTGATGATGCTAAAACAGTGATTGACTTTGTTAGATCACATATTTTTGTCAGGTTTGGAATGCCTCGAGCCATCATAAGCAACCGAGGGAATCATTTTTGCAACAAGATTTTTGAAGCGTTGATGAAAAGATGTGGCATTACGCACCGAATCTCTACCGCCTACCATCCGTAGACCAGTGGGCAAGCTGAGGTATCCAATAGAGAGATCAAATCCATACTAGAAAAAGTGGTGAATCCAAACCGAAAGGATTGGAGCCTGCAATTGGATGATGCTTTATGGGCATACTGGACTGCATACAAAACTCCTATAGGCATGTCGCCTTACAGGTTAGTTTTCGGTAAACCTTGTCATTTACCTGTGGAAATCGAACATTGAGCTTATTGGGCCGTGAAGCAACTAAATATGGATCAATTGGAGGTTAGTACCAGTAGGAAGTTACAACTGCAAGAATTAGAAGAGATTCGTAATGAGACGTATGAAAATTCGAAAATTTACAAGGAAAAAACTAAGGCTTTTCATGATAGAATGATTTCTAGGAAACAGATTTCCATTGGACAAAAAGTTCTTCTTTATCATTCAAAGCTTAAGTTATTTCTAGGAAAGTTACGATCTCGTTTTGCCCATTTATTGTTACTAACGTTTTTCCTCATGGTGTTGTAGAAATTCAGAGTGTCGATACCTCTAAAGTATTTAAGGTCAATGGACACTGCCTAAAGCCATATTACGAAACTTCGTCGATCGAACAAGTGGAAGAAATAAAGTTGGCACCCCCAACCTATTTCTGAATTGGTAAGTAGCGGTACAGGTCCAGCTAATGACTTTAAAGAAGCATGTTCGGGGCAACCCGTAAATTGTTCAAGTTTTTCTATGTTATTTCTTTAACAATATTTATTTTCAGTCTTGTTGCATTTAGTCAGAGATTTCAATTTACGAATTTTTTTAAGTCATATTTATTTTTATTTTTTATTTTATGTCATGTTCATTTTTCTTTTTCTTTTTACATAAAATTACAAAAAAAAACGAAATTGTTTTCAGATCACCGCCCTCCCCTATTTGGTTTCCTCCCTTTTCTCTCTATTCTTCCCCATCTTCCACTGCCGATTCTCCATCCCGCATTCACCCTACCTATCAATTTCACATAACCACTAAAACTCCACACAATCCTCTTCCTCCACTACCCACTCACTCATTCCACCCTCTTCTGTTATTTTAGTGTTGCGTTAATCTCTATTTTGTAGGTAGTCTTCCACGCAATGAGCACAATAACCAGGAAACAAAGTGACTTCAGCAGGTTACCCAAGCTCATACATTTTGTTGCTGATGTTTCGCCTCCTTTCTAACACCACCGAACCACCTTGCGCCACATCCGCCAACACCTTGATCTCGACACCGCCAAACAGAGAAGCTTTCTTTAACTCTTTTCCTTTATTTTTTTATGCTTCTTTAACATTGCGGACAATGTTGGTTTAGGTATGGGGGAGGAATTGAGACTTTTGATGTGGCAAAATTTTTGGTTTTTGTGAATATTGTTGGTTTGTGTGGCTGTTTTTGTTGATTTTTATGCATGGAGTTGCATGCTGAGCCATGACACTTGGTCATATTAGTTTGGATGAGATTGAGGACATGCATGAAATTAATTTAGGCTAAGTAAGTTTTAAGATGGAACATGTTGATTGATTGCAATAGCTAATCTCATAGACTTAGTCAAAATTCTGACATTGGAGTGAGGAAGTAAATCGTGGAATTAAGATGAATTCTTAACATCAACCTGTGACCGAACTCTGAGCCAAAATGACATTATCTTTATGTCATATTATTTGTTTGAATTGTGTGATGCTCCTCTAGTTATGTTGCCTTCAGAACTTGCATGGAACCGGTTTGAGTTTGTTTGATCACATGGGCTATAGAAGTGATTAAGGCTTTCTTTGTTTTTACATCATTAGCCTAAAATTGACCCACCTATTTAATTGCCCTCTGCAAACACTTTTAAGCCTTTAACCTTGTTTTTTTAATTAATCACCTCACATTAAAACCAAAAACCCCAATTAACCTTTCGCCTTCACAAGTTGAATGTAGCATTGAGTAAATCAAGACTTTTGTTATACATTGTGTTCTGAGATATTTTTATAGGCACTTCTACTCAATTGTTGTTATTTTCTCTTATTTGCATTTTCCCCCTGTTCTTAGTGGATTAGAAAAAAAAAAGAAAAAAGGGAAAAAAGGGAAAAAGAAAAAAAAGAAAAAAAAGGAAAAAAAGAGAAAATCAGAAGAAAAAAAGAAAAGCAAAAGAAAGAATAAAGCATAGTAGCCTGAGCTAGTATGAGTAGTTGTAGTCCATTTCATTCATGTTATCTCATAATTTTAATTACGTATTCCTTTTTACTTGATGATTTATGAATGCTTGTGATCAAACCCGTTGCTATGTTTTTACCTCACCTATGAACCTAGCCCCATTACAACCCTTGCTAAAGTCCTCATGATCTATCGGCCTATGTGATCTGAATGAATGAGAATTGGTGAAACTCCAAGCCTATGGTAGTGCAACATGATAGAGTGAAATTTGAGAGAAACACCTTACCCACAAACACTTGAGTGTAAGAGCGAAAATCTATGAGAAGAATTCAATTTGATTTCATGTTTGCTTTTGAACAAAGATGCATTATTTTGACTTTGTTTATTTGCATTGGTGAAAAGCAACAATGATATGTGTTCCAAATTGAGTCTTACTAGCCCAAGTTGATGGATTGTGTTCACTTGATTTTTGAAGGATGAATTGATTGAGTCTAATGGTTTAATATGTGCTCGAGGGCGAGCAAAGGTTCGGTGTGGGAGAATTTGTTAAGTCATTTAAATTGCATATATTTTGGGCGTAATTATTGTTAAGGTGTTGAAACTATTATCCAAATTTAATGGAATTGCTTTATAATTGTTTACAGATGGTTTTCAATACCTTAGGGACGAAATAGGATCAAAAAGATGCAAAAGAAGGAAGAAAATCTGAAAATTCCCAAATTGACAAAAATTCAGAGATTAAGCGTGGGCACGCCTAAGGATGGAATAATTCTGCGGTTAAAATTTCAGAAGTTGATTCCAAGTAAAACACAATCTTTGAAGATTTTATTGCCATCTTTCAAGGGAGTCATCTACCGAAATTAGAAGTGCACCTTATCTGGACAAAATCAAGGGAAGATAATGGAGAGATTAGCATCAAGAAGGGGACTTGGATGTTGCCGTAGAGATATATATACATATTAGGTTTTAGAAGACATCATCGTATGTTTTAGCCACTTTTGGCTGCCGCACCTTTCTTGTTTTTCTTGCCTTTACGTTATGCACAATTCCAAGTAGTGTTTTCGTTTATTTCATCAAAGACCAGGGATGGAGACATATTGCTTTGTTATTTTCTTTGTTTTCAATTCAATTATGAATAGCTAATTTTCTTATCTTGGTTGAGGGATCCATGTTACCTATTATTATGGTGAGATGTTTCGGATACTTTTTACGTTGTTGATGAACATTGAATATTTTCAATTCTCTCTTTTCAATCGAATTCGTTAGTTTCTAGGTGCACAACTAGAAATTAATTGGTTCAATCGCTAGGTTAACGAAATCTGACGTTCAATTTCGGTAACCATAAGTAGCAATTAGGATTAACTTCTCTATGTTAGAGTCAGAAAATTCTAAGAAAATATCCGCTTGATTGATTGCATGTCGTACATGTTTATCTCTTGTCATTGGTTCTTGATTCTTAATGCTATTATTCAATTTTACCTATGATCGTATCTAGGTTATTGTTTAATAAGATTGCTAGAATACATGTTTCTGGTCATTACACTTAAAAGAAATTTCCCCTCAATGAATGTTTATTGATAATTGCAATTTCATGTCGAGTATCCATAATAGCATGATAACATCGGTGATCAAAACCAAGGTATTTTTCCTATTGAATTTTCAGATTTAATTATTGTTTCAATTTGTGATTTTCCCTTTTATTTTTATTATTGTCGTGAGTGACAAACCCCCCTTTTTCTTATTTTTGTTATTTGTGCCGTTTAAACTAGCTAACCTTTACCGTTAAAGATTCCTTGTGGGAACGATATTCGCTTACCGCTACTACATTAATTTGTTTTAACGGAAGTGAAATCTTTTATATTTGGTTGCAGGCGATAGCATCACCAAATTTTGGTGCCATTGCTGAGGAATTTCTTAACGATTTTTGTTAGTGATGTTTTTGTTTTTATTTGTGTTTTTGGTTTCATTGCGTTTGGTTACCTTGTCTTCTGTTTGTTTCAGTTTCACAGCTCTGTTTGATTTTTTGATCTTTTAACGGCATTGCTCACTATCAGTATGCTTTTCATTATGATTATTCATATTCTCCTTATTATAATAATGAGTTTCTGTCTGTTGCGACTTCCAGGTTTGACCATCAAGTGGCGGATTTCACACCCTTAGCCGTGCAAGTATCGAGAGATGATCAACAAGATAAGGTATGTGAAATTTGCTCATTTTTGGGTTATTCTTTTTGTACATGTTCCTTTTTGCAGGATACAAAGTACGGATTCACTTCTCCTCCGAGTTACTATGAAGAGCAGTCTTACTTCAAGCCTCTACCTCCACCATTGCTACCACAACCTAATGAGATGTCTTTGGAGGAGATCATAATGACTTTAGAGACAAACACTCTTCAATTCCAGTTGGTACCACAACCTAGTAAATTGGTTTAGCTTCTTTTACATAGCTAAAATCCATGCTTCATCTTGAAGAGCTTCATCAATCTTCTTAGGCTCTATTTCAGAAACAAATGTTGCATTAGCTTCTCTTCTGAAATTGGACCTTGTTTGGACTCCTTCTGAGGTCTCTCCTATGATTAACTCTTCTAGATGAGAACTCTTATATCTTCAATCCTTTTTTAACCCAAGAGTCTCTAGAATAACCTCAATTTTGTCTAACTGAGTTTCTAATGATGAAGCTTCTTTAATATCACCTAAGGGCATTGAAGGGATCTCACTATCCATATCATCTTCCTTACTTGGTTGGAACCTATCATCAAACTTGACATGAATAGTCTCCTCAACAGTCTTCGAGGTAAGATTATAAACCCTAAAAGCCTTTGATGATAAGGAGTAGCCTAGAAAAATTCCTGAATAGGTCTTTGAATCGAATTTGTCCAACATTTCCTTTGTATTCAGTATAGAGCACTTGCAACCAAATGGATGAAAGTAGGATATATTTGGTCTCCTTCCATTCCATAACTCATAAGGAGTTTTCTTCAACAAAGGTCGCAACAATATTCTATTCTGAATGTAACATGTTGTATTCACAGCTTCTGCCCAGAAGTACTTAGGAAGATTCATCTCACACAGCATAGTCCTTGCCATCTCTTGAATCG
>JAOTIZ010000003.1:28640218-28653201 GCA_027123425.1 Erythroxylum panamense | reverse complement strand
ATGAGGATGATTTCTGCGAAACATTCGACTTTCCAACTTTAGGAAAGTCTAAGATTAAAAGATCAGCCACAAGTGCGAGATCATTCCACCGTATTCTCAAAAAGAGGCGGAATATGGAATAAGTTAGAATGAAATTTATTCAAGCTCAATGCTCAGACTAGGTTAGTTACACGTGTTTCTCAGTTATGAGTTTTGTCAATAAGAGAACTATTTAATTAGATATTTTTGGAGGAATTCTTGTTTTTTCTCCTTATCTTATTACGTTCTTGTGACAGAGTATAATAAAAGCTTCAAGTTCAATGATCTTATCTAATTCAAGATGGATGTTGAATATGAAGAGAAAGTAAGAGATTGTTTCAAAAGTGTGCAATGTGAAGAAAATCAAACTCTGAAGGTTCCTGCAGCCTTTCTTTGAAAGTAACATTTAGTTTTTCTTTGAATGTCACATATAGTAGACCAAGGAAAAAAGCTATTTTATTCGAACTCTTTTTTCTATAAATTGGATGTGTGATATTCATGACTTCTACAATTTTCATGCCTAAAAACTGCTCTCTAGTATAATTCAATTGGATTCTTGAAAAGAATATTAAGTGAAAATAAGAGATTAATTGTTCAGAAGATGACTCCAAGCAATGTCTAAGGCTTTGTGTTTTTCAGAACAAACAGGAATATTTTTTAATTGTTCAGAAGATGTGTGAAAAAATATCATGCTACTTCAAATATTTTTTTATCTTTGACATAGAAACTATGGATTAGTTCTTAGATGGATTGAATAAGGCTAATGGAAAATTTAGAATGAAATTCTCATTAATTGCGTACTTGTTTCTATGATTTTGTTTTTCGTCGCTTCATCACATTACAAGACATTAATTGTTCAGAAGATGACTCCAAGCAATGTCTAAGGCTTTGTGTTTTGCAGAACAAACAGGAAGGTTACATGTAACCTTCCGATTTCAAACAACTGATTCCATATCTTCACAGGTTACTGGTAGTAAATTGAAAACAACACCTATAAGGATCAAAAGACTGAAAGTAGAAGCTTCATTTCTTCTCAAATCTACCTCAAAACCACCCTAAATAAAAAGAATAGTTTCACAGGTTTTTATCTTATGTATAAAAAGAATAGTTTTTTTTGAAAATCTTAATATTAAAAGGAGTTTTTAAAATAATTTTAAAGATTAGAGGATTTTTCTAAGATTTTCTACACTTAGAGGTTTTTTACTCAAATTTTGAACACTCCTGATAAACCGAAGGGGGTTAAATAGTTTCGCAAACTTTCCGATTTGTTCCTAGCAAACAAATAAAATCAGAAAAATTAAAAGAACAAAAAATAAATCAACACCAGAAATTTGGTAACGCAGTTCGGCACACCTTGCCTACGTCTGCGGGGCCCTCACCCAGCTTAATCACTTTCACCGAAGTACAATAGTTTTACCCAAGGCTTTACTGAGCCGACACCACTCAACCCTTAGCACTATCTCTCAATCTCACTTCCCGTGAAAGAATTCACACCCAATAGTACGACCGTCTCGTACTAACCTCAACAGAGGATTTTTCTAACTATTTTTACTCTGCTCTTCACCCAAACAAGAAAGCAATAATTTCAGATCTGAAATTCTTCACTAAAGTATTCAAATAGCAGCACCAACTATGAGTGTACTCATCTGTGATAAAGACTTCTAGGTACTGCAACCATTAATCAAGAACCCAGCAAAGACAACACCTTCACAAGATCAGAAAAATCTCCAACGTCGCATGCTCAATCAGCTCACCAATCGAAGATTAAAATACCAATAAAGCAGCAGCAAATAAATCCAGCAGTACACTCTGCTCTTCACCGTAGACACACAAACATAAGAATAACTAGAGCATCAACGCAGCCCACACAAGAAAAACAGCATTCCCTTCTTTTCTCAAAAATCACGTCAACTTTTAGGAAGCATATCAGCCACATAATATTGCTAGGTTTTTGTTTCCTTATCATATTCAAACAAGGACAATTTCAGATAAAGATCAATCCAAAAATCATGCTTATCAGGATATCTTTCCAAAACAAATCTCAAACACCTTCCAAAACTCAACCACCAAATTAGGCATATCTTAAAAAAATATTAATTCCCATGTCCAATTAAAAAAAATGCCAAAACTAAATAAAGAATATATAAAATATATTCTAACAGTATGATTCTTAAATGCAATAAATAAATATGTGATTGCAATTTTATCTCCGTTGCGTATTGCGATCCTTCACTTAGTAGGAATGTCAATTTTTGGCTGACTCACTTGATCTTGCCTGATTTTGGCCTAGGTTGAAAGGTCCACGGGCAGGCCATGGATCAAAATTGTTCGGCTCGACTGGATCATGGACTAAGGTCAGGCAGAGCACGGGCAACCTAATTGGCCTCATGGTTTAACCGGAACGACAAAAATGATTTCATTTTGTTAGAAAGACATCATTTTTAACTTTTTTAAAAATATATTAAGGATCTGCTCTCAACCCGCTCCAACCTATTGACATCCTTATTGCTTAGGACTAGTACTAATGTTAATGAACTCTATACATACCTCGCAATAGCTTGCTGGAATTCCAGAGTTGATTACACTAATTTAACGCCATAAATATCTAATTACACTCCAACATATATATAGTTACAATTTGCGAACGGAATTTAAAATTGATATTTCCTTTTATGGACGACAGTCTTTTGTATAACTACAAACGTTCAATGTTCCATCGAGACTCCAATAAAACAAACATCAGATCTCTAATCAGCATCATTCTGCGCAAAAACGTCTGTTGTTTCTGTGTAGAAAAAATTTATCACTTTTGCTATAGGATTTCTCTTGGCTTGCGTGATTCTGCAGGACGAATAGAAGATGGGGAGATTACATACGGACCCAGTAGCATGGTTAGGGGCCATGGGTGTCCGAAAGATGCTGCAACTTGCAGGAGACCGGACGAGCCCGCAATGATACTGGGGGTTTTGAGAAAGACGAAAGACGTGGACTTATTGCTGCAAAGATCCAGCAGTAAGATTATTAACCCTCTAACAAGGCTTGACCTTTAATCATTTCAACTACACATCATCATGAATGATTATGTATTGAATGGTGCTTGTTGGGTGAAGATACAAGGAAACCGATTAACTATTTTCTGTTAAAATGTTAATAAAATTCGGAAAGCAATATCGTTGAATTAATTAGTTACGGACCAAGTACATCGTGTGGTATTGTCAACAAATTCATCATCGATAAGGGCCAAATTCTTCTCCATGCACGTAGTCTTGCAATTTACATGACATTGTTTTCCTATTTTCTGTTAGCTATTCTAATAAAAATAATTTTACTCCTCCGCCAGTTCTTGCTCCTAATAATGAAGCTTAAGATCATGTGCACAAGTTCAGTAGATTTTCCATTGCAACTTAGTGGCATAATTTTATGTTTTAACAGAGATAAGAGTTTGGTTCCATATTTTCATTTCTTCCTACAAGCCATTTGATTTGAAGGGATTTTAATCACATAGAGCATTGTGTCTCTTTTAGATTAAAATGAGAGAGTGTAAGGGAACAAGCAAACATTCAATTAAACCATAATCATTCAATTAATTTTGATTTTTCATACAGATTGAAGATAGATTGTCATTCTCTCTTTTCAGTATTAGTAGTTATTTCCATTGAAGGAAGGAGACTTTGAGTCAAATTGTCTTTTAAATTTTCTCAAATTGTTTGCCATGATCTATTAGTATGCTGTAAAATAGAATAAAAATGAAACCCCACTCTGATACTAAATAATAAAGCTAACACATTAAAGAGGGGGGTTGAATTAAAAAACAATTTACAAGATACTTTTAAAAAATGATAATATCCTTCTAAACAAAATAAGTTTATAAATAGGAAAGTCCTATCAACTTTTGAAAAGATCCTGTTAATAGGGAAAACAAAAGAATCCTATTAATTAAAAGGAGCCTGCTAGTGCTCAAAAGAAAGGAGCCTGCTAGTGGTAAAAACCAAAAGGAGTCTATTAATCAATAGGAGTTTGTTAACACTCAAAAAGCGAAAAAAAAAAACCTCTTGCGATAGAAAAACAGAAAGAGTCTATTGTAAAACCAAAGGAGCCTCTTGAAAACACAAACTTATGATGCAAAAATTTAAAAGTTAAGAATAGAGAAAGAATGACACAATTAATTTATACTAGTTCGGCTTATAACGAAACCTACGTTCAGTCCCCAAGTATTCAATTTGAGTATTTCACTATAAAATCCAAGTAGTAAATTTTCACAAACCTCTCCAAGCTCACAAGTACATATTTTTCAAGGTTCTTCAACCTTTCACACTCGTAATGTTTAACACAACTCTACAAGCTCTCAACAAAAAATACATAAAGGATTTAACAGTTTCTCTCAATAAAGTGATTTCATTTTCTAAGGCACAAAGAGTTTGATATGACTTTCAAGAATATTGATGCAGCTAAGGTATTTTACAAGTCTCGTATATTTCACAAATACAGTGGCTCTTCCTTAAGTAGACATTTTCCTTAACTAATTGTTGTTTAATCTACGATATCATTTCCGTTGAAGTCTTTAATATTTAGATGTTTTGTCAAGGCTTCCAGAGCTCATGATTCGAATTCATAAAAAATTTCCGGATATCATGAAACCATTTCTGAATAAGCAAGTTCATAAAGAAGTTTCTTGCAAGAAAGAAAGCAATTTTCCTATAATTTTATTTTTAAAAGAATTATATCGCTGCCTATATAAGGAAATAAATCTAGTTTGAATTTTGAAATATTATAAAGTTATTACCAAAATCGTTAAACATAACCCTTGAGCTAACAATATCTCCCTTTTTGATGAAGAAAAACAATAATGGATATATTTTTAAAATTCAAATAATAATAAAGGATTTCGAAAGATACCTGTAAACTTTATTTGTTCTTACTCGCAGTTATAAACTTCATAATTTTAACAACATTTTAGCAGTGGTTAGATAGCAGAAAATATGATTGATAACAAATATATATCATCAAGGCAATTGAAAATATATCACAGATTCAAAGTAAGATGGACGCAATGTATATCATTAACTATTCTCCCCATTCGTCATTATGCAAAAATAGGATGGAAAAGAAAATAGTGAAGAAATATCATAAGTATGTAAGAATAGTCGAGACAAGAATAACAATATAGTTATTAAAGAGATTCATAAATTTTGCTAAGTAACATCTGTAGGTCAAGAAGCTGATTTTGCATGTTATCTATTTGTCTGCATATTTGATCTTGATTGGCTTGAATGTCCCATAACTGTTGTTGAAAACTTTCACTATTTGCATCTTGAGGAGGAACATTAGCTTGTTGATCAGGAGCAGGATCTAAACTTTTTGCTACTCTTTCAGACTTCTTTCCTACCTAGACGTTGTCTTGCAATTTGTATCCAAATTGGAAGAGAATGAAAGGGTGAAACTTAACTAGTGCGTACCAATTTAGATTATTAAAAGGTACTCCATAATGGGTGAAATTCTTAGTGAGCAGTATTCCATAAGGCAGAAAACTAGTGGTATTTTATGATTCCTCTAATCTACCATAAACTTTAAGATCAATGCCGAGAGATTCATTATTTCCCCTTTTAGTAAATTATATACTATATAAATATCTAGGAAACTACACCTTTCAACAGAGCTACTCCAGTGAAAGATTAAGGTAGCTGATAACAATGTGAGGCATAGAGGCGGTAAATCTAATTGTCTACTCCATGGTCTCCCAGCTTGGGTATTTTTAGCATAAAGGCATATGGATTTAACAACTTCTACCAAATCTAGATCATCGACATCCCATTTATGACAGGAAAAATTAGTTCTCACTATAGGAGTTATGTCTAGTATATCTCTTAAAATTTCTTCAGCAATTAAAATGTCACATTCATGCACCCATAAGATAATGGCTAGCTTTTTCTCAATTTCTTCTTTTCTCATATATGTGTAGAATGAACTAACTAGCTCATCACACACAGTATCATCTAATTTTAGAAAGTTTCCTAACTAATGGCAATAAAGTAAGGAGAGATAGGTATACCTATGTCATAAAACATCATAGGGGTAAAATTTGTCCAGTAACCACCTTTCTTTCTTGTACCGCATTCTATAGTAGGCTTCAGTTTCCATTAATTGAAACATTTTTAGTGGTTTTTTCTCCTTTCTTATGTGTAGTATCTTTATCTTCTTTCCACTTCATAAAACATCTCATTCTTAATAATAGGGTACTCAACAGTATCTTCAGGCATTGGTGCTTTGCCTTTCTTTATTTCCCCCTTTTTTTCTTTTTTTGGATTCTTTTTCTTTCCTTTCAACAATAGGGGTTTCTTTTTGAGAGATTTTCTATGCTTGCTTTACGAGACTTCTTTTAGTTTTTAGACTTCTTATTAATTAAGTCAGTTCTTTATTTAAATCAGTATCATTAATGATCCAGTGTAATTCATACACTTTCATAACTTTAGAACTAGGCAAGGAGTAGTAGATGCAAGTGTGGAAGAGATACACATTTAGTAGGAGAGGAATTAAAAACATGAGCTTCACCATAACTAGCTGAGGAAGTTTGGGTTTTCTTCTATCCCTTTGATTTTGTTCTGGTAGGTAAGGAGTTTTTGAAGGAAAGAACAGAGAGAAGGCAGAAAGTTAGGGTGTAGAGAGGAAGAGAACGATGCTTCTAAGAAAAGAATAACGAAGAGTAAAAGATTGAAGTTTGTTTCTGGTATATTAAACGATTCTTGAGCGTTGATTGTTAGATCGAAAACAATATCATATTAGATTTGGCTTAATAGTAGATTTCAAAAACTTTTTTCAAAATCAAAGTGCAGCGAAAGAATGATAACCAAATCAACATATTTAATCCATATATGATACAGTATTAGAAAAATAAATAAAATAAGAACATGATCAAAATTTTACTGACTCCTTTGCTACAACTTTGAATCCTTGCTATTGTATCCTTAAACAATCCGATCTATCACTTGTTCTCCTTGGACAACTTGGTTAAGAAGATCCTTTGGTGGGAAAGGAGAAGAAATATTATAGAGGTTTTCCTTTTATGATCAATTAGTTGAAAGAACCAAAATGAGACACTCTCATTCCTAATTTTAGCTAGATCATGAAAGAAAGGAGAGGAAGTCCAAACAACAAATGCACCACTTCATTCTTTTAATCAAAATGAAAGAAAGGCCAATAAATAAGACATTCTCATTTGTTTAATATGGCTAGATGAAAAAATAGAAAACAAAAATATGACACTCTCATTTTCGGTTAAAAAATGAAAGAAGGGAGAGAGCAACAAATGCACTACTTTCCTCTTTTATCAAATGAATGCTAAAAGGTTTATATATTTTTCTATATGCCAGCATTAAATGGCACCATTAAATCATTTAATGATAAGACCATTAAACCATTTAATGAAAACACCATTAAACCATTTAACTATGATTAAGCATGATAAACACCCAACTTATATTTAGCAATTCAATACTAAATGTGCAGTTGTCCATTTAGATATATAAAAATGAAATCTAAATCATTGTAAATTTTAGTTTTGCCCTCCTTTTGTCTTTACAAATGTTGTTTCAATTTAATTGATTTACTTAATCAAATCAGGCCCAAATTCACCCTAATATTAAATGTTTATTTTGGGCTTCTAATTAATAATTAATTGGTGTAAGCCTAACATTTAATCATAAACTTAAAAACTAATTTAATTAACTTTTAATTAAATTATTTCGGTCTTATTATTTTGAATCTAATTCGGTCCTTTCTTTTATTATTTTCTTTCCGGTAACCTCTATTTATTTTTCTTACTTTGCTTAATAACCTTTCCCAGAAGCCAAGTGGGGAATCTAATTGGATTTATATAATTCAAGCTCCAATAAGCCCAGAATTAATTTAATTTTATTAGAATTAATTCCAACCTATTAACCAAATGTCACTCCACTAAAGACAAATAGTTGAACTCTTGAATTACTAAATATTATGAAAAACACATGTTTCAAATTAGATGTCTAATTGTAAACTCTATTATGAACATATTTTTGTCATCTGCATAATAAAAGGTAAAATTACCATTTTGTCCTTAATTAATTTTTCCTTCTAGATCCCCCACTTCACTCTATATGGTAATTAATACACGAGATCTCATCTTGGTGTTAAGATTTGAACGGTAGCTAGTCCATCAAATTACTGGCATCAGTTTAATCGCCAATCTCCATAAAACATCTATAAGTGAACTATAAACTTTTTATTTGAGTGAATGTTCCCTGATACATGTTATATGTAAATACACTTGCTTTCTAGGGCACTATATTTACATAACCCCAACAATCTCCCACTTTTCCTAAAGCAATTTTAACATATCCCTCATTCCCATCCCTTCTAGGTGACCCTCAAAACTCTTTTGAGACATCATCTTTGTAAATGGATTAGCAAGGTTTTGCTTTATGAGAATCTTTACCACATTCACTTCACCACATTGTATTATCTTCATTATGAGATGACACTTTCTCTCAATGTGTTTTTGGCAACTTTATGGTTCCGAGGTTCTTTAGAATTAGCCACTGCCTTACTATTATTACAATAAAGTGTAATGATCTTTTCTGCTTCAGGAACTACCTCCAAATTATTTAGGAACTTGTGGAACTAGATTGCTTCTTTTTTTGCTTCATAAGCAGCAACATACTTAGCCTCTATAGTCGAATCAGCAACATAAGATTGCTTGACACTCCTCTAGACTATGGGTCCACCTTCTAAAATAAATATAGAACCAGAAGTTGATTTTCTTGAATCAACATCTGATTGGAAATCAAAATCTGTATATCCTATCGGAAGAAGGTTACTTCCAGAGTAAACAAGCATTAAGTTCTTCGTCCTATGAAGGCACTTTAGTATGCATTTAACTACAGTCTAATGCTCCATTCTTGGATTGGACTGGAATCTACTTACTAGTCCTAATGTGTAATAGATATCCAATTTGGTGCAAAGCATAGCTTACATTAACCTTCCAGTTGTCGAGGCATATGGAATGTTGTGCATGCACTACAAGAAAAGTAGGAATTAACAATAGAAACGTACCAACAAAAAAGAAAATGTTACAAATTATCGACAAAAATAATATTTTCGTTGAAAAATTGTTAACAAAAATTTTGTTTAACGGTTGTAGAAATATTTGTTGCTAAATACAGAGAGAAATCAATTTACAAAAGAATTTAGCGAGAGAATCAAATTACCATCGGTAAATAAGTTCTGAGTTTGTCGATAGAAAATTTCCATCGGTAAACTCTTTAGGAAAATTTTGCCTATTTGATTTTAGCAGTGGTAGAAGTATCCATCACTAAATATGGAGGGAAATCAATTAGTGACGGAATGAAATTACCGTTGGTAAATAAGGTGGGAATTGTTGGCAGGATAATAAAGTTTTGGGTTTACCAATGAAAATTTTGCGTCAGTAAAATCCATCAGTAAATTTGTTTTGTTTTCGTTATAACTCACCTGAAGCAATCCCACCTTCCCCCTACCTACGACAAATTTCTTTCTTCTTCCTGCAAAAACTCTAACATTCTCTTGTGCTACATCTCCGGTTAGTCTATCGTCAGCATTCTCTGCTTTTGCTTCTTCTCCTTCATGTTCTTCCCTTATGAACAGAGTCTATCTCTCTCCCTTTAGTAAATGACCAAGTAATGATTTGTTCCTTACTTTTTATGTCTTTGTTTGTTTTGCAATACATTTTTTGTGTAACCTATCACAGAGTGAAGATGCAGGCCAAGTATATTGAGAGATCGAATAACATGTCGCTGTTGTTTTCAACAATATCAATGAGTTTAGTGGCTTAATTGTTAACAAGCAATAGAACTTAGTTGACTCCCTTTCTGACAGTCAAAAGCTTGCTAATCCTCCATTCCAGTATTTGTTCAAATTTATTGTGTTCACCAGCTCCTTTCTCATAAATTCTTATTGCATTCCATGTTTCTTTAAAAAAAATTTTGGTTTACAACCAGTCTTAAAATCAAGGTCAACAATATTAAATTCATCAAAAAAGAAATATAAGGAAACCTAACAAATTCCAATTGAAGATATCTGTGCTCTTCAGAGAAAAATAATACATTGCAAAATCTTACCTTATCGCTTATTACCATGTGACTTTAAAAAATATAGATGGATGGAGGTTCAGAAATTACAAATGCTTCATCTCTTTCTGGTCTAAGTGGACTGCATGGTAAAACAGACATACAAAAACTGGGCTCATGTTGTAGAGTTTACCGACATAATATCAAAATCATCAATAAAAAGTAAGACATTTACCGATGGAACAAATAGTACCATCGGTAATTTTGACAGTCAATTTATCGATGGAATAACCAATACCGCAAGTAAATATTCTGACGGAAGGAAAAAGTCATGGGTAAATTTACCAACAGTATTTGTTATTCCGTCAGTAAATTTTACCGCCGACTATTTTTACAATGCTTTTGTTCGCCAGTATATTCCATCGCTAATGTTCATTATCGAAAGAATCCAAATATTTTCTGTCAGTATTTTTTGTCGCTAAATGACATTTTTCTTATAGTGACACGTTCGACCTCCTCTTGGGTCTTAGGTGCTTGCTCCTTTAAAAATTTGATTCCATGTCTAGTAGGTGTAAAATCCCTCTTGGAATCTTGCATGACAAACTTATTGAGCATGTTCTTAATGTAGGTTAATTGAGACAAGGCTATCTGTTTGTTCTTATGATCTCCTATAAGCTTAATCCCTAGAACATAGTTAGCCTCTCCTAAATCCTTTATTGAGAACTATTTGTTCAGCCATCCTTTGACTGCAGATAACATTTCTACATCATTCTCAATAAGTAGAATGTCATCGACATACAGAATTAAGAAAATAATCTTGCCTTCTTGTATCCTTTTATAGACATAAGGCTTATCTAGGTTTTGTATGAACCTATAGGTTTTGATAGACCTATCAAACCTAATGTTTCAAGGCCTAGATACTTGCTTAAGTCCATAAATGGACCTAAAAAATTTGCATGCCTTATGCTCATTACCTGACTCAACCAAATCTTTTGGTTGAGCCATATAAATGGTCTTTTCAAGATCTACATTAAGAAATGTGATCTTGAAGTCCATTTGTCATATTTCATAATCGAAATAGGTTGCTATGGCCAAAAGAATTCAGATGGACTTAAGCATGGCAACCTGAGAAAAATTTTCCTTATAGTTTATGCCCTCTTTTTGAGTATAGCCTTTAGCTACCAATCTAGCTTTAAAAGTCTTTACATGTTCATCTGATCCTCTTTTCTTTTTGAAGATCCATTTACAACGTATAACTTTTACATCTGGTGGTAGATCTATAAGGATCTAGACTTCATTGGTGTACATGGAATCTATTTCCAATTCCATCGCCTTGAGCTAGCTACACTTTTGGAAATGTAGCGCTAGAATTTTTTAGCTACGAAAACTAAACATAGTGAAATTATTGGCAACGATTTTTTAAAACGTCGCAACTAATTTTTAGCTATGAAAATAAAGCGTAGGCAAAAACTATTAGCAACAATTAGTGAAAAACGTTGCTTATAGTTTTCAGCTACAAAAACTGGCGATGTTTTTTGCGATAAATATAAATCATTGCTAATTACTATTAGGCACGATTTTGGAACTTTATTGACAAAATTTTTCATAGTCAAATGTCATTTTTGTTGTAGTGTACAAAATAAGCTTTATAAAGTTCCCTCAATTTCTAGGTTCAAAATTATTAAGGAAATCAAGAAAAAGAAGGGTTAATTGTAACAAGGTTAATATTCAAGAAAAGAAAGGTTAAGTCCTAAATTATTTCTTAAGGGTAAAACTAGATTTTTTTAAATTAAAAAATGATTATCTTAAATGACCCTATTAGTTTCATGCATAAATTAACCAATAATATGGCCTCAAAATGTTCGAAAGATGTACTGGGAGTTTGGGACGCTGAAAATTGTTCGCTGGAAGCTGCTCATGGAATGCGTGTTGGTGGAGTGTTGAATGCTAGTGTGGCTAGAGATAGGCGACTCACGGAGACAGAAAAAATAGAACAAAGTTAGGGTTTTGTTTGTTTTTTACTTATTTATTATTTTTAAATTTAGAAAAATTTTAAATTTTTTTTATTTATCTTTATCATCATTTTATTCTTTTTCTATTTTTATTTTTTTAAAAACACAAATTCCTTAAAATAAAATAGCTTTCTAATATCTATAAGACGTGATCTCGTCTTATAATATTAGTATTTTGGAATTTAAGGGATTTCATTTCAGAAAGTTGTATCATGTAAGTAGTAATCATGTCAAATGAATTTCAGTATTTTGGAATTTAAGATGACTAATACCTTAACTTGGTTTACGTCAGATGCAAGTCCTAAGAATTTTAACAGTATAGAATTTTGCGTAAGGCGCAAGTCTTATGAATTATATAAGAAGTTATCTCACCTTATAAATTTTAGTATTCTAGAATTTAAAACCCAATTCCCCCTTAAGCTAGTAAATTAACTTCTCATAAACAAGCAGATGAAAAATATATATACCTAAAACAAAACTGACAAAAATTATCATGTTTGGGTTTTCTCCTAAAAATTGCAACTATTTAACATTGTTTTTGTTGGAATTATGCCCATGACCCAATCATTATGTAATAGATTGAACACTTTAGTTTTGTGATTATTAACTTTGTTTAATAACATGACAAATATGTTTATCATATTATGTTTATTGTTTTTATTCTAATATGATAAATCCTTGATTAAATTTATACATTTGCCATCATAATGGAGATTATGATAATGAGAGTCAAGTCTTTAGAATTTAATCTAAAAATGTTCTTGATCATAAGATCATCAAATAAGGACTTTAATGATTCAGTTAGATCAATATATATGTAATAGTATCTATTGGATAGATATTAGTAGATCTCATTTACTAAGTTACATATATAGAT
>JAOTIZ010000003.1:28621305-28636583 GCA_027123425.1 Erythroxylum panamense | reverse complement strand
GATTGTACATATAAATGCAATATGTAAAAATAGTCCAATCACGACATTTATTTGTCAATATACTAAAAGATCAAGTTTATTGGGACTCTTGTAAATGGTCATAAATGTCTTCTTATCATGGTTGTAATATTATGAAATCGATAATACTATTTAAAGTTAAGATATTTATATTGTGATGTTCAAAATACTAAATTAATGATAATGAAATTCAATTTGACATAATTAAAATTTTTCAACATTCCATTTTGTTGTGTCAATTCAAAATATATAATCATGCAATATGATAAACATATATGTTGAGGCAAACTTATTTTATCAATTATACATTTCATATGATATGTTCTATTATTATGAATCCAATCCCATAAAATAATATAGAAAAAAGTGTCTATATAATGCTCACATTTAATTGCTTATTAGATTATTGTATATCATAGAAGTAAAGGATGTTCATTGGAAACCTACAGCATAATGCCAACTGTCATTCACCTAAATTTTAATTAATAATTTTAATCCAAATTCTCTAAATATGGAAATAATATATAATTTGAATTCACACACACACACACCAATTTTACACCGAGAATATATAATGATCACTAGATTTACACAAATATATGTACTCAAAAATTTAACCTTTTACCATAATTGTTATAATTCCAACATAAAAGTTCAAAATCTCAATTTATATGACAAACCCACTCGTAGACATCAATTAAATACAAGAGAAAACCAATATACAATTACAATTTCCATAATAACAAAATCCATCTTCCACTAGAATTCCAATATTCTGAAGCCAACAAAAATGTAAGTTAAATAATAAATTTAAAAAGCTAAACAAATTGATATTTATTAAATTCCCGAAGTAAGGAGAGGGGAGGGAGGAGAAAGAAGAGTCGTGGGAGATGGGGGTTACCTGTCGGAGACCGGCTGGTGGCGTTGGAGCGCTCCACTCGGTGACAGGCGGCGGTGATGGAGGAGAACAGTGGACGATCGACGAGTCACGCAGCTGGGAGAGGAAGAAAGGAGGAAGCTCGCGCGGGAGAGAGGAACAAAGGACCCTGCAGAGGGTTTAATAAGTTTTCAAAACGATGACATAACCCAAAACGACGTCGTTTTGCTTTAAATGAAGGGCTGCAATCCGACCACTTTACCGACCGAATATTGTACCGTCGCAACATTCAGCGACGGAATATTGTACCGTCGCAAAACTTCTTCTCCACAACCATCTTCCCCGACGGCTGTCCATTTTCGGTCGGTAATTGTAACGGTTTCTAGACCGTCGATGATTTTTCGTCACCAATTAACATCTTTCTTGTAGTGTAATGATCCAGTTTAGATCAATATATATGGAATAGTATCTATTGGATAGATATTAGTAGATCTCATTTACTAAGTTACACATATAGATGATGTATATAGAGATATGATCATTGAACTGACCAAACTGAGAATTCTCAATGATTAATATTACCTATGAACTGTCAAGTGGAGTATTTTCGTAAGGATTTAAATATATATTTTTCATTTCACCTAAGATCATCATAGTAATCAATAGGTCACTTATCATGTTTTGATGTCGGACACCTAGTGTGTAAAAATGCTAGTTAAATGATCATTGGATGTAATTAAGTACCTATCTGATTAGTGAAGAGTCAAGATGAGATCTATCGACTCTAGGTAATGAGTTTGAACTCTATGTTGTCATTGATCTTAATGGTTGTTTCAAGACCTTGGCCAGAGCGATTGAATAAATGAGGAAAAGGAGTTTTCTAAGCCATTCACCAATCATTAATGATCGACATGTAACATAGTTGATTATCTAATAAGGTTTGATAGTTAAACCATACCTTAGGATAATCCGAAGTTGTAATGATGGAAGGTAATAATACATTATCCTTAAACTAAGGTTCTGTCTTTGTAAGGTTGTTGCTTCACACTATCTGGTCGTTGAGGAGTGTTGCTAAACGCCAACCTTGATTAATAATTAATTAGATTAATTACTAACGACTTAATGATGAATTTATGTGGTCACACGCTTACGAGTGTAATATTTTCCGTTTATGATTATTTAATTTATTATGAGATAATTTATTAAATAATCTATATGACATATTATTATTTTTTTGCTAGCACAGAAAATATAATTAATATTAGAAATTCTGTTGTACAAAATAAATGAATAAAATAAAATAGTTTTATTTTATTTCATTTTAGAAATAATAATAAAATAAAATGGTTTTATTTTATTTTATTTTATAAATAATAATTATTATTAAAAAAGAAAAGAAACGTTGCATGCATAAAGAAACGTTACATGACTTCAAAAGGATAAGAAACAGTTTCTGATAAAAATAGTTTCTGATACTCTTATCGAAAAGTATTTGAAAGCCATACCTGTTTGTGTTCTTCTGGACGTAACTACATACAAGAGAGAAAGTTTGTGTTATGTAGTGGTGTGCAAGAAAAAAAAAGTACAGGAGAGTAAAACAAAGATATACTTTGTTTTTGTTTTTTTTGTATAATTGAGTTATATAAAACAAAAGATAAGAGAAATATAGATTTTGAAGAAAGGTTGTTCAAAAATAACCATAGCCATATCAAGTGTTGAAAGCGGGACATATTTTTTTGTGTAGAGCACATAGAGACTTCGTAATTTTGAAGTTCAGTATCGGTTAATCCTCACGAATTTTAGGTATTTATTTTTACCTGTTCTTATTATGAGCATGATTCTTAAACGCAATAGATAAGTAGATGATTGTATATTTTGTTATTTCCACTGCGTATGTGATCCTTCAGTTTTGCACGACAAAACTTTTTTCTTCTCAATCTTCTATGTATTAAGGAAATGACAAGTCAATATCCATCACACTTGAAACCATTATATCCCCAACAAATGGTTTCAATCTATGTTTATTCACCTTGAAAACTTTTCCGGTATCTGAACTTTTATTTTCATTGCACCATAAGGAAATACATTAATGGCAACGAAAGGACCAAGCCATCTAGAACGTAACTTACCTATAAGCTTTAATCGATAATTATTTAATAAAACTTTCTTTACTACCTCAAATTGCTTTCTTAATATCATATTATTATGGAGCAACTTGATTTTCTCTTTGTAAATTCTTGAATTCTCGCAAGTATCCATCCTTAGTTCCTCTAGCTCTTACAATTACAATTTCCTTGACTCCCCAGCCTTTATCAAATCCATATTGCAACATTAAATCACTTAATAAGCTTTATGTTCAGTCTCCACAGGTAAATGACAAGCCTCACAAAACCAATTGGTAAGGAGGCATTCCTATTGATATTTTTAAGTTGTATGATAAGTCGAAGAGCATCATCTAAATGTAAACTTTTGTTTTTTTCTTTTTGGATTTAATGTGTTTTATAAAATAGATCAGTTCACTATTCAATACTTCTTTTCTATTCATTTGTGGATGGTATGAGGTGGCTATTCATTGATGCACTCCGTACTTTTTAAACAAAGCTGTCACTACTTTGTTGCAAATGTAGCTTCTTTAATTACTAATAATGGCTCGTGGAACTCTAAATTGATTGAAAATTTTAGACTTTACAAAACCTACAACAGCTACATAATCATTAGTCTCGGTGGATTTTGCTATCACCCACTTTGAAATATAATCAACAACTAAAAGTATTTTAAAAAAAACCATGGGATAGAGGAAAGTGCTCATAAAATCAATGCCATGTACATCAAATTTCTCAACTATAAGAATTGGAGTTTAAGGCATTTCATTTCTAAGAGATAATGTACTCATCTTTTGACATCTATCACAACTTTTAAAAAATGCAGAAGCAACTCTAATCAAAGTTTCCCAACATAAACCATTATTTAGAACTTTTATATTAGATCATTTAGGAGCAAAGTGACCACCACATGCATAATTGTGGCAAAAAGCTAAGATAGAGCGATGTTCATCTTTTAGTATATAATTTTCTAATAATTTGAACATAGCAAAACTTCCAAAAGGATGGTTTCATCTTCTATTATATACTGGCTAATACTTTGATCATAGCAGAACTTCCAGAAGGATGGTTAATCCCAAATTATGCATGTGGTGGTCATTTTGGTCCTAATTGTTCTTTAATAAAATTTTTGAATAGTGGTCTGTGTTGGGAAATCTAGGTGTAGGAAGGGTGGAGAATATATACCATGATAAGCTTTGTGATTATGCTTGAAGTTATGAATATTATGATTCATATGCCAATTATTCCTTGTGAAACCTAAAATTTTATGATTGTAGTTTTCAAATAATCCTTAAGTTAGGATACATTTTTTATTTTAGCTTTAATGCATGAGAGAGACAAGGATGATTAATATTTTCCATTAAATTAATTAAAGTATCTCATTGGTTTTGTTCAATGAAAATGTGAGAGATTTGATGCATTTTGACACTTATGTAAGCATTTGAGCCTAAGAGCATGTTAGTTTCTTTATCTTCTATCATTTTGTGTGTTAATTTTCTTTGTTTTTGAATAACCAAATAGAAAGAACTGCAAACATTTTGGGACAAAAAAGAGCTGAAGCAGATGTTGAACCTAACTAGACATGGCCTCTTGTAGTGATACTTATATCACAGTTAGTAGTAGAACTTTTTAGAGATTTTGTTTTGGGCTTTAACCTTGCATTTGAAGGCTGCAGAGTATGTGAGATTGAGGCCTTATTTGAAAACAAAGAAACATGACTTGGCTGAATCAACAAACTGAGGATTGTGAGTTGCATGGAAAGGAAAATGTGGGCTACAAACATCAAGCAATGACAATAGGAAAAAACATAAACAAGGAGGGTGGTAGCGGAAGCAAAGAAAAGAGGATAACATAACATGCCCATAAAGAAGAATAACGCCCAATAGAAAAAGAAAAAAGTCAAGCAATAAAGACGACGGCTAGACAGGAAACAAAGAAGAAAATCAAGAATGCCCCAAACATGGACAGCCCTAAATAGTTAGGAAAAATTGTGATGTTGAGTAGCTAAACTCTTATTTCCTGATTTATGGAATCCTAGTTATTAAACTCTAATTGATGTTAGACTATCGTTCTTTATTTGAACTGATTTATTAGTTAAGTATTAATTGTTTTTCTAGATTATTATTTGATCATTTGATTTTATATCTAGGTGTGCAACTAATTGCTAGATTGAACAGATTGACATTCAATTCTTTTAATCAAAAGTGGTGACTAGGATTTTTTTTCTATTTTAGGGACCTAATTATATGAAAAATAGTTGTCTAGGCTAAATATACTTTGTATGTATGTTGTCTAGTTCATCAATTTTCTTGATTCGTAAAGCTATTAACTAATTAAATATGAGATCGTATCTAGTTTATTGATTAGTAAGGGTTAATTCAAATACATGTTTCGGTTAACTAAACATAAGAGAAAATAGGTAAAGAAATTTACCATGACAAATGCTTAACTAATAAATTGATTGTTTTTAGTGTCGATGATCAACAAGTTCAATAATGAAGGAGAATGGAAATCAAGATTTATTCCTATTAATTGTTAAATTCTCATTTTTTGCTATTAATTATATTTCAATTTCATATTCCAATTAAAATTTGTTTAATTGACAATTTTAAACCCCCTTTTATTGTATAACTACTAATGTCTGAATTTCACATGGGAATGATCGCTACTTTCCATTACTACATTAATTTGTGTTGCAAGAAGTTGGTTTCTTTTCATATTTGGTTGCAGGTGACATTATTCACAAAATTTTGGCATCGTTGCCAGGAAATTTATGATGATTTATGTATGATATGCATTTGAATCAATCCAAAAATTTGCAATACAATCCTAAAATTGAGAAAATAGTAAAGGCATTAAGAAAGCAGACTAAAGAAAGACAATAAGTACTAAGAGAAGAGTGACAAAGAGAAAGAAACATGGATGCAAATTGCACTTTATGGTAACTAGCTACTGCAGCTGAGGACTAACAACCTAACTACATTAAATTTCTAAATTTGGTTGATAATAACTCTTTTGAGTTGAAATCGGGACTGATTCATTTGTTATCCATTTTTTGAGGTACATTGGGAGAAGATTCTTATAAGCACTGGAAGGGGTTTGATGTTTTTTGCGTGGGGATGAAGTCTATTAATTACACCGAAGAGCAAATAAAACTGAGGTCTTTTCCCTTTTTTGTGTAGGATGATACCCAAGATTGGTTATATTGTTTACCTACTGTAAGTATTACAATATGGGCAAAGTTGAAGAAGCTATTTCTAAAGAAGTTTTTTTAGCTTTTAGGTCTGCCAATATCAAAAAAGAAATTTATCGCATCTGACAAAACACCAGGGAGTCATTATATGAATACTAAAAGAGATTTAAGAAGTTATATGCAAGCTGCCCCATTATTAAATCAGTGATCAATTGTTGATTCAATATTTTTATGAAGGTTTTTACCGGCTGAGAGGAGTATAATAGATGCTGCAAGTGGAGGACCTCTAGTTCATAAAACAACAGCAGCTGCATGAGATTTAATATCAATTATGGCTTCTAACTCTCAACAATTTGGAGCTCGGAATGATTATGGTTTAAGATATGTTAATGAGATGGGAGTTTCATCATTGGAAAGAAGATTAGATGATTTGACTTCTTTGGTGCGTCAAATTGCAGTATCTAAGAAAGAGGAAGTTAAGACTTGTGGTACTTGTTATATGGTTGGCCATCACACAAATATGTGTCCTACTCTACAAGAGACCAAGTTGAAGAAGTCAATGCAATAGGTGGTTATTTAAGACACCCTCAAAGGAACTATGATCCATTTTTAAATACATATAATCCAGGTTGGCGAGATCATCTAGACCTCCATTATGGCAGTAACCAGGGACAAAAAGTAAGTTCTAATTTTTTGCCATATAAATAGCCTTATGTGTTTAGACAGCAATAACAAATGGGACAAAGTTCTGGTGAAAATAATCCCTTGGAGGACATAGCAAAACATTGGCCATGATTACTGTGAACTTTCAACAAAATATCTTGAAATTTCAGCAAGATACATAAGCCAGCATATAGAATCTTAAGACTCAAACAAGCTAAATGGAGATTGCCATCAATAGGTTGTAGGTACAAAATTCAAGAAAGCACCTTCTCAACCTGAGGTGAATCCAAAGAAGAGTGCTTATGCTATCACACTTCAAAGTGGTAAAGAGTTAAAGGAACTTACCCCAAAGGCTTCTAAGTGAGAGGTTGATGAAGAAGTAGAGAAAAAAGTTCCAAAGCATTCACAAGAGAAAAAGGAGGGTGATTCTTGCATTGTCATGCCTAAGTTAACTTTACAACTTCCTTTTCCTAGTCGTTTTCCAAACAAAAGAAGGAGGAGCAAGATAAAGATATTCTGGAAAATATTCCTTTCCTTGATGCTATTAAACAAATTCCTCGTTATGTTAAATTTTTTAAGGAACTCTGTACATCAAAGAAAAAGTTAAGTGGCAATGAAAAGGTGTGATTGGGTGAGAATGTTTTTGCTTTGCTTCAAAAGAAGTTACTTCTTAAGTGTTAAGGTCCAAGTATGTTTACAATCCCTTGTAAACTATGTAATTTGAAAATTGAGAAAACATTGTTCAATTTAGGATCATCGATTAATGTTATGGATCAATTTATTTATGACTCTTTGAATATGGACCTGCTAAAAGAAACTAATGTCTTAATCCAACTTACTGATCGATTTAATGCCTATCCTAAGGGTGTTCTTAAGGATCTCCTAATTCAAGTATACCTATTGATTTTTATGTCTTACATATGGGTAATGAAGATTCATCCACTTAAGTCCCAATTTATTGGGAAGACCATTTTTGAAAACCTTTAGAAAAAATTCATGTCTATGATATGGAGTTTGATGATGATGTGATTAAGTTCAAGATTTATGATGCCATGAAATTTCCTAATGATGACCAATCTTTTGTTTTTGTGAGTTTTCTTGATACTTTAGTACATAAAACATTTTGTTTAGATGGACCTGATAAATTATTGACTGCATTGAAAAATAACTCAGATATTTAGGAAGGAAAAACACTAGCTGATTATCTTGCCATTCCTGAGGAGCTAGATACCACTATCTAGATTTTAAACCTAAGCAAATACTTGGAGGAATATGTATGTTTTCTGAAGTTAACTAGAAATAATTTGAAGTTGTTTCCATCTCTTATATAGCCACCAAAATTGGAGTTGAAGGCTCTTCCAAGTAACTTAAAATATATGTATTTAGGTGAGTATGAAACTCTTTTTGTTATTATTTCGAGCATATTAACATCTTTGTAGGAAACACAATTATTGGGTATGATGAAAAATTACAAAGATGCTTTTGGATGAATTGCGACTAATTTTAGGGGGATTAACCTATCAATTTGTATGCACCAAATTCTATTAGAAGATGGAGTTAAGGAAATAAGATAGCCCTAACGAAGATTGAACCCACCAATGACGGAGGTAGTCAAGAGGGAGATTCTGAAGCTCCTTGATGCTGGGATAATCTATCTAATTTCAGATAGTAAATAGGTAAGTCCAGTGTAGGCGGTTCTTAAGAAAACTGGAGTAACTGTATTAGAGAACACTTCAGGTGAATTGGTGCCCACCTGTGTGCAAAATGGGTGGAGGTTTTGTATAGATTATAGCAAGTTAAATTCTATAACTTGTAAAGATCATTCTTCACTTCCTTTTATTAACCAGATGTTTGAAAAACTTACAAGGAAAACTTATTATTGTTGTTTATATGATTATTCAGGTTATTGCCAAATTTTTGTTGCACCAAAGAACCAAGACAAAATGACTTTCACTTGTCCGTTTGGCACCTTTGCGTATCAAAGAATGTAATTTGGACTATGTAATGCACCCATCATGTTCCAAAGATATATGGTAAGTATTTTCTCTGATTATGTGGATGATTGTATTGAAGTTTTTATGGACAACTTTATAGTTTATGGTGAGTCTTTTGATACTTGCTTGATTAACCTTGAAAATTTTTTTAAACACTACAGTGAAATTAACTTGATTGTGAATTATGAAAAATGCCATTTTATGGTTGATCAAGTGATAATCTTAGTCCATATAGTGCCTTCTAGGGGAATTGAGGTTGATAAGGCTAAGATAGAAATTATTAAATCCCTTCCTTACCCCGTTAGTGTAGGGGAAGTTCGCTCTTTTTTTGGACAAGTAGGTTTTTAACGATGCTTTATCAAAGACTTTTTAAAGACCACTCAACCTTTATGCAAGTTACTTCAAACAGGTGTCGAGTTCAAGTTTGATGAAATATGTAGGAAAGCATTCGATGAATTAAATGAGAAGTTAATTTTTGTTCCAATAATTCAGCCCCCAAATTGGCATACAGGATAATATATAAAACTCTTATTAGTATCTCGCCATATAGGTTAGTATTTAGAAAACCTTGACATTTTTCTGTAGAATTTGGACATAAGGCTTACTAGACTGCCAAATAATGCAATTTGGATTTAATTGAGGATGGAATTAATTGAAAATTACAATTACAAGAGTTCGAAGAGATACGTAATGATGCTTATGAGAGTGCTAAAATCTATCAAGAAAAGACTAAGGTGTTTCATGAAAAAATCTTAACCAGAAAAGAATTTTTTATAGGTCAAAAGGTCCTTCTTTATCACTCTAAACTAAAGCTCTTTCCTGGTAAATTATGATCTCGTTAGATAGGTACATTTGTTGTTACTAACGTTTTCTCACATGGTGCTGTTGAAATTAAGAGTTTAGACACTTTTAAAGTGTTTAAAGTTAATGGACACCGATTGAACTATATTATGAGAATTTATAAGTTGAAACTACTTAAGAAATTGAACTGGCTGAGCTAGTTTACTCTAAGTAAGTTAATAAATTTTTTGTCTAGCTAATATGATGTTAAAGAAGCACTTTTGGGAGGCACCTCAAGATTTATTT
Organism: Erythroxylum panamense; assembly: GCA_027123425.1. Lineage (NCBI taxonomy): Eukaryota > Viridiplantae > Streptophyta > Magnoliopsida > Malpighiales > Erythroxylaceae > Erythroxylum > Erythroxylum panamense. Next base: position 28,626,650 of record JAOTIZ010000003.1, on the reverse strand, counting down.
TAATATAAGTTTTTTCATTTTTATTTCATTTTTAAATTAGTTTTCTAAAAAAAGATGGAGTGTATAGCGAAAGGCGCTAATGAGGTAAGGTAACCACGCGTAAATTTATGTTTTGTTTTACGTTACGTAATTTTTTTATTATTTTAGTTAACTCCTTCATCTCTTTCGTTTAGTTTGACAATGTCCCTTCCCTTTTTCCCAAAATTCCAATCTACAATCGCAGATCACTATCTAACTAACGTACTCCACCACTAGCCATTCCACCAGTACTGTCACTCCATACAAGCCTATCCACTACTCCCCAAACACCATTAACTCAGAAAACCCCATCCTATACAGCCCAGCTTCTAACAAAAAATGCCACCCAAATGCTCAAGTTGTTTTAGTTCACTACAGCTGATCCAACAATTGCAACAATATTGTTATGTAGCTAACTGCATCCATGTTGAAAATAGTTTATTTTCACTTTCCTTTGTAGATTATCCACCATTATCCATAGCTACACACCCACCTGTAGCTCCTGAAGAATCTAAATCCTCTGAGACAAATGAGGTCCAACCACAACTTCACAACCATCATCGTCCACTACAAGACATCCATCTGTAAATGATCTAACTATTTAGCACTCCTATAATGTATAAAGCGCATATTGGATAGATTGGAGCACAACCATCTTGCTTTCTTCGAACACTAGAAGTTTCAACTGCCTTTTCCACCAACACCTTAACGCATTAACAGAGAAGCTTTGTAAACCTTTATTTTCTTATGTTTCTCTTTTTGCGAATACATTGAGGACAATGTAGATTAAATGGGGGGGGGATTTTAATGTTTATGTGATTGTGTTTTAAATTTACTATTCCTTGCTCATTTTCATTTTGATTTTTTTTTACTTTTAATTTGCATTTGAAGTGTTTTAAACCATGAAATTCTATCTTAGTAGTTAGAATGAGTCTAAATTGAGTGCTTGAAGTCGAATTAGGCCAATTGAATAGAAGGTGAATCATGCTGATCGATTAAAGTAGTTGGTTACATAAGCTTACTCAGAATTTGATGCTTGTGTGATTAGGTAATGTATAAAAGCATAATGGATTTTCAATTGAGCCTATGTGAGGCATTGAGCCTATATGACTCCATTCAAAAGTTATTTCATTTCTTTGTGTGTGTGATACACTCTTAGGTGATTACCTTTAAAACTTGCTCTAAACCGGTTTGAATCTACTAGATGCATGCTGGATAGAAATGATTAAGGCCTTTTTTCTTTTAACCTATGACTTAAATGACTCACCCATCTTATTTCCCCTTGCAAACCCCTTTGAGCCTTGACACCTTTTATTTCTTAAAGAAAACACCCCATTCTAAAACATCAAACTCCATTAGCCTTACATATTCATAAGTTTAATAAAGTGCTAAGTTAGCTAGTTTTGGGAATTTTGGATATATTTTTCTGAGATGAGTTTACTAATACTTCTACCCATAGAGCACCTTGTATTTAGATGTTATACTTGTTCATTATTTCCTTAGTAATTCAAAAAAGGAAAGAAAAAGAAAAGAATCAAGTATAGTAGCAATAATAAGTGTTGAGTAGTTAGTTATTTACATACAATCCTCATAAATACATTTTGTTGTCTCTTTGTATAATTAGTGCTTTATGACTACTTGTGACGAACCCTTCAAACCCCTTTTAACTTATCTTAACTTTAGCCCCATTACAACCACAAATATTATTTGAGCATGTAATCATTGTAGAAGAGAATTGGTGTATATGCAAGCCTATAGTAGTGTGATTTTTTTATAGGGAGTTTTGAGCAAAACACCAACCTATAAACACTTCAGTGAAATAAGTGAATCTCGTGAGAAAAAATCAATTATGAGTTTCTGCTTAACTTTGAATGATAATATCATAAGTTGAGATTGTTTATGTGCATTGATGAAAACTAATCATGATATGTGTAGTAGCTTGACATTTGATTGGCCAAAGTTTGAATGATTGCATACACTTGATTTCTTTCAAAATGAATTGATAGAATTTGATGGTTGTGTTTGCTTGAGAGCGGGTAAAAGGTTAAATGTGGGGGAGCTTGATAGTGTCTTTATTTTCTATCTTTTTGTTTGTTAATTTTCTTTGTTTTTGAGGTTTGACTTTATACTTAATGGAAATTAATATTGTTTTATGTCAAGGTATATTTTGGAACCAAATAGAAAGAACTGCAAACATTTTGGGACAAAAAAGAGTTGAGCCAGGCGTTGAACCTAACTGAACATGGCCTCTTGCAGTGATACCTATGTGACAGTCTGCAATAGAAGTTTCTTAAGATTTTATTTTGGGCTTTAGCCTTGCATTTGAAGGTTGCAGAGTCTGTGAGATTAGGGCCCTAATTGAAAACAAAAAAACGTGACCTGGTTGAATAAAAAAAAAGTGGAGACTGTGAGTTAGATATGAAAGGAAAACGTGGACTGCAAACATCAAGCAACAAAAATAGGGAAAAAAAAGAAACAAGGAGGGTGGCGACGAAAGAAACAAAATGAGGAGAAAATCAAGAGCGTCTCAAACATGGACAGTCCTAAATAGTTAGGAAAAATAGTGATGTTAGGTAGCTAAACTCTTATTTCTTGGTTTATAGAGTCCTAGTGTTTGAACTTTGAATGTTGTGAGAATTTCATTCTTTATTTGAATCAATTTAGTAGTCAAGTATTAATTATTTTTCTGGATTATTATTTGATTGTTTGATTTTACAGCTAAGTGGTCAACTAGTTTGTTATTTTATTCAATCAATTGCTAGATTAAACAAGTTGATGTTCAATTCTTTTAATCAAAAGTAGTGACTAAGATTTTTGTATACTACGTTAGGGACATGATTATAGGAAAAATAGTTGTGTAGGATAAATATACTTCATATGTATATTGTCTAGTTCTTCGATTTTCTTAATTTGTAAAGATATTAATTAATTAAATATGAGATCATATCCAGGTTATTAATTAATAAAGGTTAATTCGAATATATGTTAAGGTTAACTAAACATAAGAGAAAATAGGTAAAGAAATTTACCACGACAAATGCTTAACCAATAAATTGTAAGTTCAACAATGAACGAGAACAGAAACCAAGATTTATTCCTATTGATTCTTAAATTCTAATTGTTTTGCTATTAGATATTTTTCAATTTCATATTCCAATTAAATTATGTTAAATTTACAATTTAAAACTCACCTTTTATTACGTAACTACTAACATCTGAATTCCTTGTAAAAATGATCCCTACTTTTCACTACTGTATTAATTTGTATTGCAGGAAATTGATTTCTTTTTATATTTGAACACAGGGGACAACATTCACTAGAGCATTAATCACATTATTTGTGCTTACATATTTCCTTTTGTTTTGTGTTATCAAACATAGGTTGTATATGCTAGAACTTGCTTTTGATTTGAATACATTTTGAGACCGCATTATTGGTTAATTTATGCATATAAGTTATATGGGCATTTAAGATAAAAATCTACCTTTACCCGTTGAGAACAATTTAAGTCTTAACCTTTCTTTTCTTGAATGTTAACCTTGTTAACCACTTTAACCATTTTTTTTCTTGATTTCCTTAATAATTGTGAATCTTTAAATAAAATATGAAAAAAAGAAAAAAAAAAGCAAAGAGAAAGAAAAGGAAAAAGTGATGAGGCAATTAAAAATGATGTTCTTTGAATCAAATGAGTAATAGACTGATTTGAGTTAAAAATTGTGTTGATAAGTTTGTTTATTAAAATTTTGTTCCATTAAACTATTTAATTAACTTCTCATTTGTAATTGGCATTGTTATTTTGAAATGGATTATACGTAATATTACTTCATAAAGTTTTATAAAAAAAATTAGCTTATTTTTATTGAAAGACTCTAGCTTATTTTTTATTGAAAGACTCTTTATGTTGAGTCCTCCAATTATGAATATGGTAATATGTTCCAATAAAAAGTAACTTGCCTAAATATGAAAAAAAAAGTTCAGTTTAACCAATAAATTGATTATTTTTAGTGTCAATGATTAACACAAATTCAATAATGAACGAGACTGGAAACCAAGATTTATTCCTATTGATTGTTAAATTCTCAGTGTTTTGTTATTAGTTATTTTTCAATTTCATATTCCAATTAAATTATGTTTAATTTACAATTTTAAACCCCCTTTTATTATGTAACTTCTAACGTCTGAATTCCTCGTGGAATCGATCCATACTTTCCACTACTACATTAATTAGTGTTGTAGGAAGTTGGTTTCTTTTTATATTTGATCGCAAATGACAACATTCACCAGAGCGTTAATCACATTTGTGCTCTCATATTTCCTTTTGTTTTGTGTTATCAAACATAGGTTGTATATGCTAGAACTTGCTTTTGATTTGAATAAATTTTAAGACCATATTATTGGTTAATTTATGCATAGAAATGATAAGGGCATTTCAGATAACCTTAGAATAATCTACCTTTATCCGTTGAGAAACAGTTTAAGTCTTAACCTTTCTTTTCTTGAATGTTAACCTTGTTACAGTCACTTTAACCATTCTTTTTCTTGATTTCCATAGTAATTGTGAATCTGTAAATAAAATATGAAAGAAGAAAAATTAAGAAAAGAAAAAGAAAAAGTGATGAGGCAATTAAAAATGATGTTCTTTGAATCAAATGAGTAATAGAGTGATTTGAGTTAAAAATTGTGTTGATAAGTTTGCTTATTAAAATGTTGTTCCATTAAACTATTTAACTAGCTTCGCATTTGTAATTAATAGCATTGTTATTTTAAAATGGATTGTACGTAATATTACTACATAAGGTTTTTTAAAGAAATTTAGCATATTTTTTGTTGAAAAGACTCTTTATGTTTAGTCCTCCAATTATGAATAAATGTATTATGTTCCAATAAAAAATAACTTATCTGAAAATGAAAAAAGTTCAGTTAACATTTTAGTCAAGAAAGAGTCCAATATTTGAATTCCCTCTTTATACATATATAGTTTATTACAAACTCAAACAACAAAAATAAGTTAAAAAAGAATGACCACCCCAAAAGACTCATCATCTTCTATTTGATATCAGTTGAAATGAATCAAATAGCCTTTAACAGGATTAACAGTCTTACTCATTGTTTTTATCCAAAAGAAGACTAGCTAGGTCCACCACGGCATTTGTCGATTTTCTCACAGCCTCTAGTATATTTGTTGGCTGGTGGCGCTGTCGGGCAGCCTCCAGGTGTACCTGGCTTGCAGTTAGGGCCAATGTTTCTTTTAAGGGCTCCATAGCTTATCACACGAGCCTCTGTTTCTCTTGCCAGAATCATGCAAGCCAAGAGCAACCCAATACCA
>JAOTIZ010000003.1:28599070-28621205 GCA_027123425.1 Erythroxylum panamense | reverse complement strand
AGAAAGGCATACTTTAAGGTAGTGGGTAGGGTTCCATCTCAAGCACAGGAGGTTGCACAACAGAAGGAATCAATTTATGAAGTTTAAGAGAGAAAAGATCACTCTCTTTTTGTTCCGACATGGAATCGATCTCCTGGTAATCAGTTGTGGCCAATCCTTTCTGCTTCCCTGAAACATGGACAGAAAACCTCTTCCCAAGATCAAGTGAATGTAATCCAGAATCTAAGGAATTCTTTTGCAATTCACATTTATGGTGGGCATCATCTACAGCAAAATTAATCATGTTCACACCTAAAAGTGAATAGTCCTCATGGGGGTGTTTCATAGCTTCATTCATGTTAAAGCTTACCTGTTGATCTCCTACCTCCATGGTGATCTTACCTTCCTTCATGCTAATCATAGTACTAGCAGTCCTTAAGAAGGGTCGACCGAGAATCAACGAAGTATCCTGCACATATTCAAAAGACATATTAAGCACATAAAAATCAGCTGGAAAAACCAAACCCTTGACCTGGACCAAAATGTCTTCTATAATTCCCACTGGATGCCTAAATGATCTATCAGCCAGTTGTAACACTACAGATGTGGTCTTTAGACTCTTAACTGCTAATGATTGATAGACAGACTTAGGCATCACATTAATTGCTGCCCCCAGATCTATTAAGGCTCTTCCTATGGTAACTTTCTCGATTGTGCATGGAATGGTGAAAGATATAGGGTTTTGACACTTTATAAGTATCTGTGGATTGAATAAGGCTGACACATTCGAGCTCACTTGGACTCTCTCATTGGGCTTAAACTTCCTCTTGTTTGTGCACAAGGCCTTAAGATATTTAGGATAGGCTGGAACTCTTTTCACTAAATCAAGCAAGGGAACGTTGACTTCGACTTTTCCAAACAAATAAATTATATCTTTTTCATGCTTAATGTCAGTCATACGCTTACTCATCAAATATGAATTAGGAAAAGGAAGGTCTTAAAGATTTACCTCCTTCCCTTGAGCTTCATGCGTGCTTGATTCCCTATGTTCATGGGTTGGTGCTTTCTCCTTGGCACTTTCTGAAGTAGCTCCTTTGTTCTTTGATGTAGACTTCCTTTCGATCAAAAGTGATTCTTCTTTGGAGCTCTCAGATTTCTTGTTATTATTCGGTGGTAAAGGCAATTCACCACCATCAACCTCTTCATCACACTCTTCTTCTTCCTGATGATTAAACCTCACTCATTTCCCACTTCGGAGAGCAATTGCATTTAAGCTTTTTGGATTCATCACAATATTAGAAGGAATTGTTCCACTGCTTCTTGCTTGGTTCTCACTCATGTTGTTGGAAAATTGAGTGACATAAGAGTTGATATTTTCCGCTTTCGAGTAGTGGTTTTAGAGGAATCCTTCTGAATGAGAGTGGCTATTGCATTGAATTGATTATTGTTCAAACTCCTTTCTTCCTTCATCAAAGTCATCATATTGTGCAGCAGTTTGTTGGTGTCCTCTTTGGCTGGGACAGTCAGGGTTTGCTGTTGGTCAGGGAACTGGTTAGTGGAAGTACCAGCTCCTCCTCCTTATTAAAATCTGTTTGGAACTCTGCCCTCTTCATTCCTCCAACTAAACCTAGGGTTTGCCTTCCATCCCTCATTGTAAGTGTTAGAGTAGGGGTCCCATTTCTAATTTGTTTTATCTGGGTACATTGCAGACACCTCCTCATACCAACCTGGGAAAACACTGGATATGTGCATTACTAACCCACAAATATCACAACTGGGTACAGTAAGATCTATAGAAGATGATGGGAGATGGACATTCATGTTTTTCAATTCTGCAGTGATGAAAGATAATTGTGAAGTGATTTTGTTCTCCAATGAGTCAACCTTAGACTCCAAACTCTCCATTCTTTTAGCTTGGGCTATTGAAGCTCCCAACTCATATACCCCTCTGGTATCTCTCACACTATATTGTTGATGATTCAGAGCCATCTTCTTGATAAATTCTCATGCCTCTGTAGCTGTAAGATCAATTAAAGAACCTCCCGATGCCTCATCCAACATACCTTTATCTTGACTTTTCAGCCGATCGTAAAAGTACTACACTAACTGCTCATAAGGTATTTGATGATGGGAGCATCTGGACAATAGATCTTGGAAGCGATTCCAATAATCGTAAAGGGATTCATCATAATCTTGCCGAGCATAATAGATCTCCTTCCTCATCGATGAAGTTTTAGAAGCTGGAAAATACTTCTCCAAGAAAGCTTTCCTCAAATTGGCCCAGCTATAGTAGGCATTCGCCACATGCCTTGGGAGACTTATGTACCACTCCCGTGCTTTTCCTTCCAGGGAAAAATGAAAAACCTTCCATAGAACTTGATCTAGTGAAGCTCCCACTAGTTTCATACTCTGATAGATCATAAACAAGGATTGCAAATGCATGTAGGGATCCTCTCCTGCCAAGCCATGAAATTTAGGAAGAGAATTAATGATTAATCCCTTAACTTCAAAATTAACATCAAAATTAGTACAAGCAGCAGTAAATGGGTCAAAATTCACATCATAAGTTATTGCTTCCCTAATGGTTCTTCGTCTCTGATTCTCATTATTTTCTCCTACTCTCTCATGCTCCCCATTTCCTCCATTATCATCATTTCTAGGTTAGTTAGCATGAAAGTTAGGATTTTGTATAAAAGCTGGGTTCTCATCCGTGATCACTCTTTCTCTCAACTCACTCTCACTAGTTGGCTGACTGGACTCCTCTTCCACAACTAGCTTACTTCTCTCTTGTTCTTTCCTCTCTTTTCTAATCTTCCCTAGGCGTCTTTCAATTTCAGGTTGGAAAGGAACAAGTTTAGCTCTTCGAGGCATGCACAAAAACAATTCAAATGAAAGAAATTGTAATAAAATTTACTCACAAACACACAAAGTCAAATAAAAGGTGAGATGTGAAGGATGCGAGTGTATGGTGTGTAAAAGTATGTAGGAAAATGTGTATGTATGGAAGAATGCTAAGTATGAAAAATCCAATTGTGGAAGTATGTTTTTGTTTTTGTTTTCAAAATTATGTTATGCAAAGAAAGATTAAAAACTTATACTATTGACAAGTATGAAATAAAACTATCCAAAATGAAATCTAAAAGAAAAGGTTCCTATCATCAATGATAGACAAAGATGACAACGGCTAACCTAAAGAAAACTAATTGCTTGGTTCCCTGACAATGGCGTCATTTTGATCGACAGTTTGTCGTTGGGTTATTCACTTTGAAACCAAATCAAATATTTAATTCCAAGGATTGCAATGTAGAGTGCAACCTCGGGTCGTCTCACTTAATCGGAACCTAGTGCAATGGATCTAAGCTAGCTTAATATCATGAAATGCAAACTAAATTAGTTAGGAGGGGGTTTTGGATCTTTGAGAAAACTCACTAAATTGAGCTAATTGAAAGCAAAGTATATAAAAAGATATTTTTGGATTTTTGGGAAAGGGATTTGAAAACTCAAACGATGATCGAATGTGATAAAATACTCTTGAAAAATGAGCTTTGCCTATCATAGTTAAGAATAGATCTTTTTGGGAGTAAAAATCACTAAGTTTTCAAATGAAAAACCTTAAAGAACCCTTTAAGTCCAAGGTTTAAATCAATGAACTCCATTTCTTAAAACCTTGTTGAATGCATCTTAGTGTGTGTGTAATAGGTAGGTTAATGCAAGTGGTCCGTTTGAAATCAAGCATCATCTCAATATCTAACTCAACTAGGCAGATAAAAGAGAATTAACAAAATCACCAAAAGGACATATATGAGACTTCATATATTTAAGCTCCAAGTTCTACATCAATAATCTATAACACAATACATTGTTCAACACTTGATTAAACTATAATCAAGAGAATCTAACTACAAAGCATAAATCCTAACTCAGGAGTTCATAACAATGCAGTTAAACACAACAATGTAGTTAAACATTAATAAACTTCTCCCCTTTGAAGCCCATTGAGCTCAAGCCATCGCTACATCTTCAAGAGGAAATGGTGCCTAGGTAAGCATATCTTCGGGAGAAATCACAACCGGACACCCACAAATAGCATCAATTGTAGTAGCAGCAGATAATGAAGGCAACGATGAACAACGGAAGAAAAATGATAGGTATAGGTCTAGTGAGAGACAAGAGTGTATGTGTGATGTTTTGAAGTCGACTCTCTCTTCATGTTGCCCCCCCTTTCAACCTAATTTAGTAGGTTTTTAAATATAGGATCGATGGGTCGGGTCATACAGTGAGTGATTGTTTTCTAAATAGAGTTCGGGTTTTCGACGGTTCACCACAGTGATAGATAAGTTTGCTGCAATGTACTTTTCCCGAAAGGTTCTGCTCCTTGCTAGTTCCTTCGCCATGGCAAAAGAATTAATCTTTGCTGCGACGAACTTTTCCTGAAAGGTTCTGCCTGGATTTCTTTGTGTTTCACTATGGCAACAGATACTTTGCCACAGTGAACTTTTCCTGTAACGCCGATCCTTTTGTTGACTTCACGTCAGCACATTGAGTCCCTTCTCCTTGAGGTTCCTACAATCAACAATAGCAATTTGCAGTATCAATTGTTCTCAGAAAAATTTAGTGTAATTAATACCAATTTATAACAATTGTTACTATCAAGTTGCATAAAATAAAAGTACACATTCAAGGGTTAATTTAAGCACAAAATCAAGAATTAGGAGTCAAAAAGTATAGTAAAAGTCATGAAAGTGTCGCCAATTTATATAATAAACTTAGGCTCAATCACTATGGTAGTGCAACATGTTAGAGTGAGATTTGAGAGAAAATTTTTTCCCTCAAACACTTGAGTGTAAAAGCGAAATCTGTGAGAAGAATTCATTTTGATTTCATGTTCGCTTTTGAACAAAAATGTTTTATTTTGACTTCGTTCATTTTCATTGGTTAAAAGCAATTATGATATGTGTTGTAACTTAAGTCTTATTGGCTCAAGTTAATGAATTGTGTGCATTTGATCTTGTGAAGGATGAATTGACTGAGTGTAGTGGTTTAAGATGTTTGCTCAAGGGCGAGCAAAGGTTTGATGTGGGGGAATTTGTTAAGTCATTAACTTGCACTTATTTTGTATTTAATTCTCTTTAATGTGTTGAAATTATTATTCAAAATTAATGGAAATATCTTATAATTGCTTACAAATGATTTTTAACACCTTAGAGACGAAATTGAATCAAAAAGATGTAAAAGAATGAAGAAAATCCAAAATTCCAAGTTTGACAACAATTTAGTGACTAAGCGTGGGCACGCCTAAGGATGGAATAAATCTGTAGATCAAATTTCAAAAGTCAAATTTGAGATTCTCACAATCTTTAAGGATTATATTGCCATCTTTCAAGGGGATTGACCACCTGAAATTGGGAGATACATTATCTGACGAGAATCAAGGAAAGATAGGAGGGAAATCGAAAAAATAAGCATGAAAGGAGGGAAGATCACTATTCATGCAAGCTAGACTAGGTTTTAGATAGATTTTCATTTTTTGCACTTTTTCCTTTCAGACTAGGGATGGAGACTTGCTATGATTTTATTTCTTTGATTTCTATTTTTGTTATGAATAGCTAAACTTCTTTTCTTAGTTGAGGAAATTCATGTTATCCGTTATTATGCGTGAGATGTTTCTATAAAGTTTATGTTGTTGATGAACATGAATATCTTCTGAATTACTTTTTCTAATTGAATTGGTTGATTTCTAGGTGCACAACTATGGATTAATTTGTTCAATAGCTAGATTAACGAAATATGACGTTTAGTTTCATTAATCACAAGTAGCAATTAGGATTACCTTCTTTACATTAGAGTCGGAAATTCTAAGGAGATATTTGCTTGATTGATTGCATGTCGTACATATATTTCGCTTGCTCATTGGGTTCTTGATTCGTAAAGCTATTATTCAATCAAACATATGATCGTATCTAGGTTGTTGTTTAATAAGAATCCTAGGATACATGTTTCTAGCCATTACACTTAAGAGAAAACATCCCCAATGAATGTTTGTTAATGATTGCAATTTTATATCGAGGATCCATATTAGTGTGATAAAATCGGTGACCCGAAAACCAAGGTATTTTTCCATTAATTTTTCAAATTCAATTATTGCTTTCAAATTTTGATTTTTCTTATAATTTTTCTTATATTGCGTGAATCAAACACCCCCCCTTTCTTTTAGTTTTAAACATCGCTACCTTTACCGTTAAAAACTCCTCGTGGGAATAACATCCACTTACCACTACTATATTAATTTGTATTAACATAAGTGATTTCTTTTGAATTTGGTTGTAGGTGACAGCAATACCATGCAACAAATTTTGAAATCGTCACCAAAAGTCTGCATTTCATGACTATTTTGAATTTGTTGCTAAAGAAAACATAGCTAATGGTATGTTCTATTGTAGTGGTTATATAATTGTTTGATAATTTTTATTGTGATCTTCTCCTCTTACCTAACAATTTTAAATATAATATTTGTTTTCTATTTTTCATTTATATCTTAAATTATACAATAATTTTTTTGGGCAAATTTAAAATGATAGATCAAAATTTTTAATAGCAGTTGCAACAATGTTAACTTTCTCATCAATGAACTATTTACAACATTTTTAACACGAAGGTATTAAGGACCTAGACGAAGGCAACCCTTAATAACTACACACTCGAAGAAATTGAAATAATAGATGCCCTTACCATAGATTCCCAATTATCATAAAAGTAGTTGTTACGAAATGCAATGATTCATATAAATCCATGTTACTTTAGTTTCAAATGTATTCAACCTATACACACCTCACTTACGAAATCATGTATGTAAATTTTGAGAAAAGGGAAACGTGTTAGCCTTAGATCCTACAAGAAAACACTATACTTTAAAAATATAGTTCAACAATATTTCAACAATTAGTAGAGAATAAGGCAAATATATCATCAAAGGCAAATATATCATTGATTCTCCCCCTTTGTCCTTACCAAGAAAAGGGAAAACAACTAATAAGTAAGAAAATATCACAAGTATGTAAAACCAAACCAAGCAAAAATAACAACAAAGTTATTTAGGATATTCAGAAATTTTCAAAAGAAAAATCTATATGTCAAGAATTTGATTTTGCATGCCATCGATCTGTCTACACAATTGGTCTTGATTGGAAAGAATTTCCTTCTATTGTTAAAGGATCAGAACATTTGTTCTCTAGAGTGTGACAGGGGCTGATTTTTTGGGGCAAGACGTAAGAGGTCTGCTTCTTTTTCAGTTTTCTTCTCTGCCCACACATTGTCTTTTAGCTTATATCCAAATTGGTATGGAATAAAAGAATGAAACATTCCAAGTTCGTACCAATCCAGATTGTCAAAAGACACTCCATATTAGGAAAAAATCTTGGTTAATAGCATCCCATATGACAGGCCACCAATTGTATTCTTATGGCTTCCCTTGTCCACCATAAATCCCAGGATCATTGCTGGGAGATTCATCTTATTATCTTTTAGAAGATTGTACACCACATATGTATCTAGGAGATTGCATCTTTCCATTGAACTATTCCTAGGAAAAATTAAAGTAGAGAATATTGATGTAAGGCATCTTGGTAGTAAGTTTAGATGTCTACACCATGGTCTCCCTTTATGGGCATTCTCAGTGTGTAAGTAGATAAAGTCCACAACTTCCCCCAGATCAAGATCAGTAATATCCCATTTATGACAGGGAACGTCAGTTCTGCCTACGAGAATTATATTTAGAACGTTTGTCTAGATTTTCTCCGTAATTACAATCTCACATTCACGTACCCAAGAGATTATTGCTAGCTTTTCATCAATTTATTCTTTTCTCCTGTGTATGTAAAAACATGTAACTAAGTCTTCACACGCTATCTCATTCAAATTCAAAGAATTTTCCTAACCAATAGCAAGAAAATGAGAAGAGATGGGAATACCAATTTCATCAAACAGGAGAGGAGGCAAAATAAGTGTTACAACCACCTTCCCCTTCTTGTAATGTATTTTGTATCTCATTTCAACTTCTAATGACTAAAATTGCCTAACTAGTGCTAAAGACTCTCCCTTCATTTGTTTCTTCAGTTTTGACATTTGTGCTTTTGGGATTTCTTCAAATAAAGCTTCTTTATAAAATGGCTCATCCCTAACAATGGGTTACTTAATCTTCTTTTCAACCATGGGCACTTTTCCTTTTCTTATTTCTTCTCTTTTTATCTTTTGAGATTCTTCTTCGTCTTTCTTTTCAACATTAGGGGTTCCTTTTTTCTCAACAATTTTTTTAGCTTGTTTTACAACACTTGTTTTGGTCTGTGGTCATCTTATTAATTGAGCCAGTTCTTCATCTGAACCATCATCATTTACAATCCAGTGCACTTCAGGCACTTTCTTATCCTTGGAATCAAATTAATGAGTAGTGGAAGGAGGTACAAAATTTTAGAAGAGAGGGTAGATGAAGTAGGAGTATGCAGAATTGGAATGGGTAATGAGAGTGAAGGTGAATGAAAACTTACTTTTCTTACTGGCTACCCCCACTAGAAGACTCTTCTTCTTCTTTTCCTTAGGGTTTTCTTCTTAATTTTCTTCTTCTTCTTCTTCTTCTTCTTTCTCTTTTTTTTCACCTTCTTCTTCTTTAACTTCCTCTTCTTCATTACAGCCAGAGACATATTGTTGTTTGACTGTTGATTTATTATGCTCAGAGGATGAATCAGAGTCTAATTTTAGAGATAACATAGCCAAAACTTATCTTTTTCTCTCCTCTAGAGTCTCTTGAATGGCTATTTCTGAAATATAGGGCTTAAAGGTAATAGAAATAGGTTTAGAAGGAGTGTTTAACGATTCCATTATTGGTGACAGAGAAGAAGACTCAAAAACAAGACTTTGATCATGGTGGAGAGTTTGGCCATAGCTAGAAGTGGATGACATAGTTTTCTTTTGTCCCATGGATTTGATTCATGCCATTGTAACTAAGCTTAGGATATTTGAGAGGAAGTAGAGAGTTAGGGTGTAGAAAGGAAAGAACAACACTTTTGAAAATAACAAAGCCAAATAAAAGATAAAAGCCTGCTTAATGTACACTAAACGATTCTTGAGTCTTTATTTTGTGTAAGGATGAGTAGTTATACATACTAATAAAGGAAATATGATCATCTACGTATCTTCTATCAGTCACGTACAAAAAATTGTCAAAGTGAAGTGCATATTTTAAGAGCTAAAATGACACTATTAAAGAACTACCTTTTTAAGACACATGTATTCTATCCTATTAAACTAAGAGGATCCTTCTAAACTAAGAGGGTCCTTCCCTAAAAGAACCGATGAGAAGGAACCTGCTAATATCTACAAAGAGAAGTAGCATAGAATCTTTATACATAATTAATATCAGATAGCTACACATATCAAGCTCTTTCCTTAACATACAAAATATATCTTCAGACAATGGCTTAGTGAAGATAACAACTACTTGATTTTCAATTTTAACATGCAAAAGATTAGTGGTTCCGTCTAAAACAAGATTTCTAAGTGCTTAGTCCTAGAATGATGCATAAGATTTTTAGGGAGATTTGTTGTATTTATATTGTCACTTAGTATAGGAATATTATCAAAGTTTAACAAAAAGTCATAGAGTTGATGTTTCATCCATAAGATTTGAGCATAACAGCTGGCAACTGCTATATATTCCTTTTCAATTGTCAAAAGCACTGTGCAATTTTGTTTCTTGTAAGACCAAAAAATTGGACATCCTCCAAGAAATTAGCAATGAACGCTTGTGCTTTTCCCATCATCTTTATCACCTATATAATTTGTATCACAAAAGCCAACTATGTTAAAAGAATTAATTTTTGGATATCATAATCCAAAGTCTATAGTTCCACAAAGATAGCAAAAGATCCTCTTGACTACTTGAAGATACCTCTCTTTTGGATTTGATTGAAATCGCGCGTAAAAACACACACTAAGCATAATATCTAGTTATGAGCTTGTGAGATATAGTAATGATCCAATCATTCCTTTATACTTTGTCTCATCCGTATCCTTATCAAGTTTAGTTCCAGAATACATAAAAGTACCCACTGTTTGGCATTTTCAAAATGATATTTCTTGATGATTTCCTTTTTGTATTTGTCTTGGCCAATGAAGATTCCCTTTTTTGTTTGGCTAATTTGCAACCCAAGAAAGAAAGAAATTTCTCCCATTATACTCATTCAAACTCCTCCTACATTTTGATTAGTAGCACCAAATATTACGTCATCAATATATATTTGAACTATCAGTAAGTCCTCCTTTTTCTTAATAAATATAGTTTTATCTACCTTTACTCTTTCAAAGTTATTCTCAAATAGAAAATTACTTAACCTCTCATACTATGCTCGAGGAGCTTGCTTTAGAATATAAAAAGCTTAAGTTAACTTCATCACATAATTAGGATACTTTTCATCTTGAAAACCTAGATCCTGCTTAACAAACACTTCTTTGTTAATATATCTACTTAAAAAGGCACTTTTAACATCCATTTAGAATAATTTAAATTTTCTATAGCATATATCTACTTAAGAAGGCACTTTTAACATCCATTTGGAATAATTTAAATTTTATATAGCATACAATGGCAATAAAATTCTAATCGATCCTAATCTAGCAATAAGCACATAAGTTTCATCAAAACCAATACCTTCCTGTTGATTATAACCTTGAGCTACAAATCTAGCTTTATTTCTTACCACCTTACTATTTTCTTCAAATTTGTTTTCAAATACCCAACGAGTTCCAATGATTGACTTATTTTGTGGACGAGGTACTAGATTCTAGACATTATTATCAAACTGATTTGGTTCGTCTTTCATAGCTAAAACCTAATTTTCATAAGTAAGAACCTTTTCGATAGTCTTTGTTTCTAATTATGAGATGAGGGCAACATAATTGTTTTTGAAGGAAGATCTAGTTCTCAGACTTTCAAAAAGGTCTCCCAGAATGTACTGATGTGTATCTTAACCTCTCCATTCTCTTAGTGTTTTTTGTTTCATAGGCTCTTGCTAAGATAAAGGAGCTTGCTTCGTCCTGGCTTTAGAAGGACCTTCTTGATCTTGTAATTCTGATGATATGATAGGTGTAGTTTGAGTCTGTGATGTATTTTTAGGAACCGAAAGATGCTCTTCATCATCTGAATCAACTGATGTTATCTAGGGTAGTGCTTCGTCAAATACCACATGTATTGATTCTTCTATCCTTTTTGTTCTTTTATTATAAACTCTAAATCCTTTGTTGTTAGTACTATAACCCAAAAATATAGCACCATCTGATCTTGCATCAAAATTTTCAAGGTTTTCCTTTCCATTATTTAATACTAAACACTTGCAGCCAAACATTAGAAAGTAAGCAACATTCGATTTTCTTTCTTTCCAAAACTTATTAGGGGTCTTTTTAAGAATAGGACTTATAAGGCACCTATTAAGTATGTAATAGCAGTAGATATAGCTTCTACCAAGTAGCCATAAGGTAGACCACTTTCTCATAGCATTGTCCTGGCCATATCAACAAGAGTCATGTTCTTTCTCTCAACAACTCTACTTTGTTGAGAAGTATTTGGACACGAAAAGTTATGGGTTATACCATTTTCATTACAGAAATCTTCAAATTTTCTGTTATCGAATTCTCCTCCATGATCACTCCAAATAGATGTAATGCAATACCTTTTTTCAATTTGAATTTTTCTGCAAAACTTCTAGAAAATTTCAAAAGTATCATCCTTATTTAATAGAAAATAAAGCCATGTAAATCTAAAATAATCATATACTATAACAAAGCTATAGTGTTTACTACTAAAGCTTTGAGTTCTACTAGGACCAAATAAATCCATATGTACAAGTTCAAACGGTTAGTTAGAAGAAAAATATTTTTAGGGGGAAAGCTACTTCTGATTTTTTTTACTTTTTAGACAAGCTTCACAAACTTGATTACTCCCAAACTTCTAGTTCGGTAGTCCTTTTACTAACTCATTTTTGGATAATTTTTATAGAATGCTCAAGCTAGCATGTCCAAATCTTCTATGCTAGATAAATGAATCCTTTTCTAGTGAAACACAATAGTTAACATTTTGTGAAGACATGTGTTCCAATTGAGCACACTATATATTTTGATTTTTAAAATTAACAAAAATAATGTTGTCATTAAGATTATTAATAATTTCACAATGGGATACATAAAAAATGACTCTATAACCCTTATCACATAATTGAATTACTCTTAGCAAGTTATGTTTCAAACCATCAACATAAAGAACATGATCAACAGAAGCAGAATTAGGGTCACCAATTTTACCAATTCTAGTGACTTTTGCCTTGTTTTTGTCGGCAAAGACAACATTACCTCCGTCTTTGCTTTCAATATAATTGAAATGTGATATTTCACCTGCCAGGTATCTTGAATAACTACTATAAAAAATCTATTGACTTTCTCTTGTCTCTGTTTTGAAGCATATCTGCAAAATGTATTATCTCATTTTAGGTACCCAAATTTTTATGGGTCCTTTCAGGTTAGTAATTTGACCTTTCAGTCTCTAAATATACGTTAAAGATAATTTCTTTGCTTTTCAAAAGTTATAGGAATGACTAATATCATGATGTCTAGCACAGTAATTGTATAAAATAGATGAATGAGAGTTACTATATTTTTTTCCATTTATCAGGTTCATGTTGTTTTGGCTATAGCTACTACTGGATTTAACAAAGAAGTTCTTGTATGGCCTAATATTATTATTTTCATTATATCCTATTTCAGCCTTATCAAACACTCCTTTACCATTCCCAAGTAATGCATCAAGATTGTTTTTTCCATTAACAAAATTGGCAAGATCCTTTTACAGAGAAATGATTTTTCCAGCCAATTTCTCTTTCTTAAGTTCTAGGGCAATAACTTTTTCTTCTAATTGTTTTACCTTATCACAATCGTTCTCAAGCACTACATTTTTTAACTGACTTACCTTTTGTTCCAAGAATTTTTTTTCAAATACTTTTTGCTTGTTGACATTTTCAACAGACATAATTTTAGACAACAAGTTCTTATTCTCATATTCTAATGATTTAATCTTATTCGTTAAGGAAGCATCATTATTCTTGGACTTTTCAAACTTTTTGATATACTGCATTGTTACTTTTTATACTGCATTGTAGTTAATGATATACATCTCTTAATTAATCTATTTTAATATCAGAGTCAGAATAATATACCATGTTGTCCCCTAATTCGACTATAAAATAAACGTTATTGACTTCTTTAGGCTAGTCTTCTTCAAAGTTTTCAAAATTTACATCTAACCAAGCTGCAATCATAGCTTGCTTTCTGAGTTTTCTATTCTCTGTTTTGTCCTTTTGAAGAAGAGCACATTCTATTCTTGTTTGTTCAGGCTTCTTGTAGTGATAGCATATGATTTGATGTTTTTGGGTATTGCTACTGCCTTTTGATAGGAACCTATTATTTTTAGTTTTCTTGTTTTCTTCTCTTTTCTTTATTAGCTTCTTTTTATAAGAGCAAGCATATTTTCAAACCATGAAATTGAATTCATCATCTCCATCTATTTGTAATTTAGTGTCGCTTTCATCAGCTTTTGATGGATTTGATTCATCAGCTTCTTTTAGTGCCATTCCTCTTTTGCATGAAGATCCTTCATTTCGCCTAAGCTCTGCTTCATCGATTATCAAGTTTCCTCTTAACTAGTTGAGTGAAATAGTGTTAGGATCCTTTATAGTTTCTAAAGTTATCACCTTAGGTCTCTATTCTTTTGGCAATGATCATAGAATCTTTGTTACAAGCTCATCATTAGGATATACCTTTCCTAAGTTCTTTAAGGTTGTGATGACATTATTGAAACTTTTAAAAAAAATTCTATAGTTTCTCCCTATTTCATGTAAATAGTTTCGTGTTGATGCATTAAAAGGCTGATTTTATGTTTCTTTACCTCATTCGTTCCTTCAAAAGTAACTTGAAGTTTGTCCCATATTTCCTTTGCTGTAGAGTAGTAGGATAACTTTTCATACTCTTCTGGAGATAATACGCATACTAGCTAATGTCTTGCTTTGGCATTTAGCTGTGCATTTCTTCTATTAGCATTAGTCCATATTTCTACGTTGTTAGTAGCAAGAGGTGTGGCTCCAACTTTGATAGTTTTCCAGATTTCGATATCTACATATTGAAGATAAGAACTCATTCTCTCTTTCCAATAGGAATAGTTGTTTCAATTGAAATAAGGAGGCTTCGAGACGAATTGTCCTTTGAGGCTTCTAAAATTGTTTGTCATGATCTATTACGTGCTGTAAAACACAATAAATGTGAAACCTCTCTCTTATACCAAATGATAAAGCAAACATATATAAAAGGGGGGTGAATTGTGTGTGATTTAAAAATTTTGAAGTTACTATCAATTCGTGTAAACGATAAGAACATGATAAATTTCAATAGAAAAGTCTATAAATAGAAGGAGCCTATTAAAAATGAAAGGAGCCTGTTAACTTTTAAAAAACGAAAGGGGCCTATTAACGCTTAGAAATGAAAGGAGCCTGTTAATGTTGAAAATGAAAGCAGCTTGTTAAAGAAAATCTCTTGCAATATTAAAACAGAAGGAGCCTATTCCAAAAGTGAAGGAGCCTCTTGTAAGTTAAGCATACACACTATAATGCAAAAATTTAAAAGTTAAGAGAGAGAGTGTGTGACACAGTCGATTTATACTAGTTCAACTTATAATAAATCCTACGTCTAATCCCCAAGTATTCAAGTTGAGTATTTCACTACAAAACTCCAAGTAGTAAATTTTCACGAGCCTCTCCAAGCTCGTAAGTATATATTTTTCAAGGTTCTTCAACCTTCCACACTCATAGTATTTAACAAGCCTTTACAAGCTTTCAAAAAAAATATATAAAGAGTTTAAAAATCTCTCTCAATAGAGTGATTTCACTTTCTAAGATACAAGGAGTCTGATATAGATATGACTTTTAAGAATATTTGATGTTGCTGAAGTATTTAGCAAATCTGTGTCTTTTTTGCAAATACAGTGGCTCCTCCTTAAATGGACATTTTTTTCAACTAGCCATTCCTTCATTTTAATTCTAATTTGGCTTTGTATCTAACGAATCATCGATATCATCTCTACTGGAATCTTCCAATATTCAGACGTTAAGAGAAAAGTTTTGTTAAAAATTTCAAAGCTAATTGTTCGGATTAGTAAGATCTTTTCGAATGTTGTGAAATCATTTCTAATAAAGTAAGTTCATAAGAAAATTTATGCAAGATTTATTTCCTTTTAAGAATTTTGTCATCATCAATGAAAGAAAATAACTCTGATTTAAATTTTGAAATATTTTATAGTTATAATTAAAATCATTAATAATAAACCTTGGGCTAATAGTATATTCCAATTTGCTACATCACATGTAAATAACATACTAAATTGGTTGGCATAACGAACATTTTTCTTTATTCAATAAGCATGTGAAGTTCAAAACTTTCAAGTCTGCTTCCAATTCCGCGGCAAAGTAAATAAGTTTGTTTTGTTTTTTACCCTTAACTTTGACAAATTTTGCTACTTTCTTCTCCTTACGCTCTCACATTTTGATCCAAAAGAATCAAAATACCCTATGTGATTAAAATCCCTTCAAATCAATTGGCTTGTAGGACGAACGAAATGAAATTATGGAATTGAGCCCTTATCTGTGTTAAAACATAAAATTTTGTCATTAAGTTACAATAGAAAATCTACAGATCTTATGCACATGATCTTAAGATTCATTATTAGGAGCAAGAACAGGGGGAGGAGTAAATTTATTTTTATTAGAATAGCTAATAGAAAATAGGAAATCAATGTCATGTAAATTGGTTATGACAACATCGTGCATCGCTACCAGACTACGTGCATGGAGAAGAATATGGCACTTATCGATGATGAATTCGTTGATAATACCACACGACAATGGATTTTACTTGGTCCGTAACTGATTAATTCACACAACATTGTGATGCAGACCAGTTAGCTTTGGATTACATAGAAGATCTTGATGAAGTGAATCACACATTATTACAATGCTTATTATACGATGTATAAATGCACAAGAAGGGGGGTTGAATTGTGTATTTCCCCATTTTTTGATGAAAATTCTTCAAAATCATTTTCTCAAAAGAAAAACTTGTTCTTTTCACAAGAACTACTGCAAATCAAAGTTAATAGTATTCTTCAAAAACTTGTTTGAAAACTAAGTAAATTCGAAACTTTGAACAATAAGAGAGATAAGGATAGATAGAAGTTGACACAGTAATTTTTATACTGGTTCACCCCAAGCCGTAGGCTACATCCAGTCCTCAGATGTCTTTCTGAGATTTCACTATCTCTCAACAATTTTACAAGTATTCTTTTTCTCCGAGCCTCTTCAGGTCTCTTTACAATCAGTATTGTTTTACTCTTAGCCTCTGTAGGCTATCTGTACTACTTTCTCACAGAAAGATGTTTCGAGCTCTGTTACAGTAAGATAGCTCTAACTATTTGCATAATAAAACTCTCAAGTAAGCTTTGAAACAATTGTTGCGTGAGCGTATACGTCTCTGTAATGTATGTGTCTCTAACTTTTCAATCTTCGACTTTGACTCATATTTATAGCCTTCGTCTTCAACTGCTTCTTGAATCTTGCTTCTTGAATCTTGTAAAAAACGGTTATTCAGTTGAGTTTTGTAACTAACTCAAACTGATTCTTGATTCAGGCATGATTTGCTTCCGTCTGCTTTTTATCGTCTGCTTGCTTCCGTCAGCTTCTGCTTTTCAATCTTCCGTCTGTTTTTCATCGTCTGCTTTTGCTTCCGTCTGCTTTTCAATCTTCGTCTGCTTTTTTTACTATCGTCTGCTTTTCACTTCTTTCATCTGCTTTTCTTCTTCCGTCTATTTTTCTACTTCCGACTGCTTTTTATCTATCATATGCTTTTCCAATATTATTTGTTCTTCATCAAAATTTTTTATGTAAAGTCATTTTGACTTAACAGACAATCTGTGTTGTGTTGGCAATGAAATACAACATTTTATTTCATAAACTGTAAATGGTATTCTAGCTATGTTTAGTAAACCTTTTACATAACACGATCCTTTTAGTAATGTTATCATTAACATTAATTGTGTCCATTCCTTACCTTATGATATTATGATTAATATACAAAGTAGGACTATGTCATCTTTGTATTATAATCATTTCTTGGTCTCTATTAAGTAAATTACAAATTATAACTGTACCTTAGTTATATTGGATCCATTTATAATTCTACTTTACTAAGGGGCCCATAAATGTCATTACTCATTATTAATGAGTGGCAATGATGTTATTTACATGTACCTTTTCTCGCACAAGTTATATATAAAGAACTATTATTTTTATCACCACTTGTTATAAGCAGTTTTTAATAATAGTTACGTTATACATTCCTCATGTGAAAAAATATATGTATCAATCTTGGAATCAAAGACACGATAAAAACATTAATGACACAAACACAATCCATATAATGTTTTATTTATTAGGTCAGTTCAATATATGAAACCTTTCATATATTCACGTTATTAAATGATAATCCTTTATCAATGTTTACAGAACTACATCATACTTTTAATCAACACGATAGTCTTCTATGGAATATTAGTGTTCCTGCTAATATCCAAGACCTGTGAACATTTTAGAATTCAATATTCATATTATTTAGAGTTTTGCAGTTCAAGACCAAGTGCATCTTCTTGAACACTTCTAAATAAATATAAAACTCATGGAACAAAATATAAATAGCATTCAATTCATAAATATAACATATAAAAGTAATCATCTTAGATAACTTTTAGAACATAAATCTGATAGTAGTGTTGTTGTTAGTAGTGTGCCCTAGGTCAATGGACATATGTGACTTTTGTACTAACATTATGACTTATTAATAAGATATTATGAGGTATTCTTTTATATATGCATGTATATCATTTATGTAATGTGATTTACATTCCATGAATAATATTAGGCTTATGTCATCAAGTATATGACTTGATAGTAAAACCATAAGCTTTATAATACTATTCTAAACTGTCCCTGGTCGATCGTTATTGGTGGAACAATAATGAATTAAGGCTAGTATGTGTTCTGATTGATGATCACGTTTTTCTGATCATGGATATGAGTTATCAAATCAGAAACATAGATATATGTTAGAGAACATATATTGGACCGACCCACAGAGAGAACACTACATGGTTTCATGTCATTGGTGATTCTCAATATGGTTTGACTTTACTCCTCTGACTTGAAGACATCATGGTTCCCTACATTAAGTATCATTGGATTGCTTTATAGGCATATCAACATTGAGTATCATTTTTGTGTTTTTATTAAGCTCGGGTATGAATGATGTTATGTAAGTAAAGTTGTTTAACCTCTTTGGTATTGTAATGACTATGTTTAGCTTGTGGTTAAATTTGAATGTATGTGGTCGTTTAAAAATGTTTGAAAATTTCAGTTTCTAAGTGTTTCGCCGCGGCGAAGCCAAGGGTCCCCGTGGCGAACCTATCCGAAGGCATCTTCGTCGTGGCGAAGAACCACTTTTGCGAAGAATGACTTTCACCGCGGCGAACTCCCCATTGCTGCCACACTAAGATTTCTTTTAAATGAAATGTTGTCCACCTTTCTTTCACGCCAATGTCACGAACTGTCCAGAATGGTCGTTTTGAAATTCGTCTCAATACCTGGGTCAGGCATCTTTGGTATCCGAATCGATTGTTGGGCTCCGAAAACGGGGTCCAATAGTGTCACCATTGAAACCCTGAATGATTTTAATTTAGAGAAGTGGATAGAGTATGTACTGAGTGCAATGGAGATGGTAGATATTGATATAGTCATATTTACGGATAGGCCTCATCCACCTACAACCTGCAGCCTGGACGCTAATAAAACAACTTATGCAGCTTGGAATTAGTCAAACAAATTATGTTGCATGACCATTAATGATCCATTTTTTACCATCTACTTAGTGAACTTCTAGAGACAATCATAACGCAAGAGTTTCTTGATAATATTTCCCAGAGATACAAGGTCTTGTCAAATGCTAAGATAAGTGCCTTGATGAAAGAATTATTCTCCATGGGGTACAATGGAGAAAGGGGAGTGAGGGAGTATATATCAAGATTGATTTGTCTCCGTGATAAACTGAAGGCACTGAATATTCCTCTTCTTGATGTCTGCATAGTTCGCAGGATTTGAGCACACTCCCTCCATAGTTTAGTAATCTAGTGACGACGTATTATTCACAAGATGAGGAATGAAACTTTGATGCTTTGATTTTCCATTGTGTTGCTGAGAACACTGCTCATAAGCTCCTCCTAGTAACTAAGAGAAAGGAAATGGTTAAGCCCCAAAGATATAAAGGTAGAAAGTCTAAATCTTCTCTACATATTGATGTTGGTCAATATAGTGCTAGTAAAGGTCTTGTGGACATAAAGAATATGAGGCGTTTCTTTTGTAGAAATAAGGGATATAAAAAGCGAGATTGTTAGAGGTATAAGGCCTGGAAGGAAAAACAGAAACCATTAAGTAACTTTTTAGCTTATCAATTTATGAATCTAATTTTGCAATAGCCATATCAAGTTCTTGATGGTTAGATAATGGAACATCTAATCAAGCTACCTCCACAATGTAGGCATTCATATCTAGGAGAAAGCCAACCAAAGAGGTGGAGAACCTGATGTTTGGTAACAATGAAGAAGTGAATGTAATATCTATGGGGAATGTATGATTGAACCTTAATACAGGGTTCATTTTTGGTTTTTTACACGACATATTTTATATATGATATCTGTGTCAGTATTAGGCAATGAAGGTTATTGTTTTGTAATTTATACTTCAATTGTACAGTTATCTTTTAATACAAAACATATTGGTATAACTTTCTAGTCATATGAATTATATAAAATGCATCATACCCCTCGTGAGTTGTATGCTTCTTCATATCTTGCCGAACAAGTCATAAAAGATAGAGCCCTGATAAAGGATAAGTCATACTTGTTGTGGAATAAAAAGTTAAGCCATATTTTCATATATATGGTTGAGAGATTGATTAAGGATAACATTCTCCTAACTCTGAATTTCAAAGATCTACAAACGTAAGTTAACTGTTGCAGGGGCAAGTTGACTAAAATAAGAAAAAGAAGTGTCAACTCATGCTTTTAGCCTAGTGGACCTCATCCACATAGGTATATGTGGACCTTATACAATTCTAGATATTTTCTGACATTTAACGGGGTTTATTTCCTTTATGGATATGTGTTCTTATGTAAAGAAAAGTCTGAAGTTCTTGATAAATTCAAGATTTTTAAGGCTAAAGAACCAATTAGAAAATTTATCAAGATTGTCATATTTGACTGTGGAGGAGAGTATTATGGCAAACATGAGGTTTTAGGACAAGAAAAGGTTTGTTTTCCAGGTATATGGAATCTTATGTAATGGTGACTTAGTTCACTATATCAGGTAGTCCTAAGCAAAATAGTGTGGTCAAAAGGCGTAGTCGCACCTTAAAGGACATATTAAAGTCAATGTAGAGCAGGACTAACCTACCTAATTATCTGGAAAAGATGGAAGCCTAACATTCACACATTCGTTATAGGGCTACCCTGATGAGGTACAGTTGTATAATCCTCATGAAAGTAAGTTGCAATCTTGTTCTACTCGTTATTATCTATATAGATATCCTAACAACTCTAAAGGCTACAGATTTTACTATAGAGAAAGGGGTCATAATAGTTGAATCACAAACAATTACATTTCTAGAATGTGATGTCTACGATGAAGGTGGTCCTTCTTGCCCTTCAAATGAGAGCAAAGTGGATACTACAATTATTTCATATATATCACTCATACAGTCAAGTCCAATCAATCAAGGTCTTAGTATCATGCCTTTGTAGGAACAAAAACTTATACTTGTACAAACAGAGGTTCCTAGGGTACAAGAACTAATGCAGTTACGAAGATCCACTAGAGTGAGATGACCAACTATCTTATCTGATTACATAGTCTATTTGCGCGAACAAGACTATGATATTGAACATGACATGGATCCAGTTATTTTTACATAAGATATTTCTAGACATTGTACAAATATGTAGTGGGATGCAATAAAAGATTAGATGTGACCCATGAAGCACAACAAGGTATGAGAGCTACTTGATTTGCTTCAACATTACAAACTCATCAGTTATAAATGGCTATTTAAGACCAAAAAGGACATTCAAGCCAAAGTTGAGTGGTTTAAGTCTTGGTTGGTTGCTAAAGAGTTTTGTCAAAGAGAAGGGTTGATGTTAATGTTACCTTCTCTTCTGTATCCTTTAAGGATGCTTTCAGAACAATTATGGCAATAGTAGCTCATTATACTATATATCTACATTAGATGGATGTCAAAACCACTTTCCTGAATAGTGACCATTATGAAGAGGTCTATATGGAGAAACCTTAAGGATTTTAGGATCAAAGAAAGACTAACAAGATTTGCAAATTGAGAAATCAATATACGGTTTGAAATAAGCTTCTAGATAGTAATACCTAAAGTTTAATAAGGTTTTAACCTCTTTTGGCTTCGTGGAAAACAAAGTTGAAATATGCTTCTACTAAAAGGTCAATGTAGCGCCCCCTTACCGTAGGGTACATACCGGGATGCCCGTAGGTCATGCCGATGCATATCCTACA
The DNA here is from genome assembly GCA_027123425.1 of Erythroxylum panamense. Lineage (NCBI taxonomy): Eukaryota > Viridiplantae > Streptophyta > Magnoliopsida > Malpighiales > Erythroxylaceae > Erythroxylum > Erythroxylum panamense. Next base: position 28,599,465 of record JAOTIZ010000003.1, on the reverse strand, counting down.
ATAAGGGTGCACTACGAACAAACACTACTATACTCCACATGGCATCAATAAATATCAGTAACACAATCAGAAATTTGAAACTAGAATTTTCTTTCTCATTTCATTTCATCACAACCATAAATACACAAATCTGTCAATGTCCACTGTCTGTACAAATCCAAAAGAAAACTAAAACGAACACCTAACTAGGTCATCCCCAGAAGTTCCAGCTGACCGACCTTTGTGTCATAACTTCTCTTGCCAACACGATCTACAAGGCAGGAAAAGTCTCTCTCTCCGGAGCTAGGAGTCTACTCACTCGGTCCTGAAAAATATTTGCAATGTTGGGTGAGTTTGCAAACTCAGTGAGAAACCATCATCGATGGTTCACTCAACTCATGCATATACAAACAATT
>JAOTIZ010000003.1:28569735-28583142 GCA_027123425.1 Erythroxylum panamense | reverse complement strand
CTTCAGAAATACAATTTTAATTTTTATTGTTATTTTAAGTTTTATATTGGATTCATATTTATTTATTTTTAGTTCATCATATAATAATAAACATTGGTGTATTTTTCATTTCAATAAAATATTTTATTTTTATTTATTCTTATAAAATTTTTATTTTATTTATTATATTCCGGTTTGATATCGGTTCACTACCGGTTGAACCTCTAAATCTTAAACCTTTCCTTCGATCAGTTCGATGTCTGGTCCGGTTTTTAAAACATTGATTTTGAGTTTTATTTTCAGCTTTCCTTCAAAGTTTTCTTTTGTTAGTTCATTTGATTATATAAATGTAGATAATTATGTAAAATAACTGATATTTCAGCAAGCTAATAGTATTCCAACCATGTTAAGTAGTGAACCCTGCAACTCTTCATAGATGAAAAGTTATATATTTTTCTAACTAATCAAACACTAAAATCTGAATGTTGGAATTTTAGAGATATATATCTCTGTACAAAACACTTTCTTGAGATTGTACCGAAGGTTGAGAAGTTGAGAAAATATTATTGCTGCTGATAATTACTGATAATTAAAAAGATTAAGAAAATGCGTACATGCAAATAACCTGTGGCTCGCAATGCGCATCTTTTAATAATAATTTAGAGCAAATTTTCACATTATCCACTAGTTCCTGTCGTTCAAGGTTCAATTTCGTCGAGACAAATTGTTGTAATCACGTCTTCTTCCACAAAGTTGGGATATGCCTATGATTTGCTCCAATTGTATGCTCACCAACAGCAAAAGAATATGCGACAAATAATGGTTTCTACTGTAACAAAGTCGATACAAATTCTAAAGGTTTCAACTGTCGAATCCTTCTTTAACTGATTCTGCGTACTCGTCCCAGCATTTTCCCGCTTCTTCCTTTTGATTCAACATGGTATATATTATAGCCTACACAAAATGAGAAATCTATTAAACACAACAAAATTGTTGACCTAATAAGTTCTGTTATTGCATACATTCTCCTCAGGCTAAGACCTATATTTACTGCAAGGAAAATGGATTAGCTAGAGAGATATTCTTCCCGTAATAATGTAGTCAAAAGTTACTACCGCAATCAAAGTTCAGGGATTAGAAAAGATTAGAGGTTTTAAGAGCAGTCTAGATTGTTAATGTCCAAAATATTATATTAAATTAATACACTCACTGACCTTGTAAAGAGGAACTCGAGCATCTGAAGGAAGACTGTAATCATCCTGGAGACATTTGCACTCCAGTGCTGCCTTGTATTTTCCCTGCAGTTGTACATATAGACACTGGTCAAACAAATATTTATTTTCGTTACAATTTCCTGAGGCCAGTTTAGTACTAAATCCTGACAAAAATTGCTACTGTTATTACAATATTACGGGCAGATCATCATATGTCTCAACTTTCAAGAAATAACCCCATTGAAGCTTGCAACTTACAGGAATAGCGTATCCAACAAGAATGATGGCTTTCGCAACTAGAAATTAATGGAACATTTCTCAACAAACAGCTCCTGATCTAGATAGTTTCCTCATGCTGCATTCGTTCTAGTAATTACCAACGATTTCCATTTAGTTTGAAATGTTTTATTGATGTTTATAGATTCAGGAATTAAATTACGTAAAGTTGCGGCAAGATCAATACAAACAACAGCGCTTTTCACTCATCATTTGATTGAAGAGTGTGTACTTCTGTTATAAACCAAATTTGCAGGGAAGGCAATATTTATAAACCTGACAGATGAGAACTTCTACCAAAGCCATCTCCACATTATATGCAGGCTCAGGATCGTCCTTATATTTTCCATACGCTTTTTGAAGGAAACCCACTGCTTCTTCTGCCTTCCCGTACCTCATTAGCAGCACTGCCTGCATCTGTTCACGTAGACAGTTATTCTTCAGCACTGGGGAAATTGAAACTTAATCATAAGTAAAAATTAAAAGAAGTGTCATGTCAGGTTATTTACTCCTTAGATGATTGCAGTGAACTCATTGATTGTGAAGGAATCAATTTAACCTCTGAAACTTGTTATTTAATAAAAGAATTATCAAGAATAATGATCTTTTCCTCAGAACCATTGTCTGGACTCTATAAGAATGCTAAGAAGAGAACCTTGATGTTCTCCACATCTAACATAGAAGGTCTTGACGGCAGCCTAAAAGTGGTTGAAAGTGGTCCTACTTTACTGGAAGACAGCAAGGCCGTAATGTCTAGTAATGATTTTAGTGCGATCCTCCCAGCCAAAGGATATGATACTGCGGGTGGTGCTTTTTGATACAATTCTCTTGGACCTGCAATGGCTCTCCGGTTCATCTTCAAGCTGGCATTGATGATTCCAAGAGCACAAGCAAAGGCTATGGATGCCTTTAACACTCCTTTCAGAATTTTCTTATCATGCTTGCCATTTCCTGAAGGTGTTGAAGGTTTCTCTAGTGCACAAACGACTGGATTGCTGACATACCTAAGTGGAAATCGAATAGAGTTGCCGATCATTGGAAAAGAAGTACGGTCTATGCTGAAACGTGGTTTACGCTCCAGCGGAGTGATCAAGGTGGAAGATGAGGTGCATGCAAATTGAGGTCTATTTCCACGGCAAATCATGGATTCTGATCTTGGGTTGCAAAGGGGAAAGTTCAGGTCTTGGTCATAAATTCAAGTAGCTATAAATGAATGGAGTCAAATCTTTCAATTTCCGCAAGAAAGGCATCAACATGTTACTTTTCACACGAGTAGGAACATTTCTAATTAGCCAAGGAATCAATATTAGGGTGCCCACCATAAAGATATTTTATGCTTGTGGCTGGGGAGATCCAAAAGTAGTTGCCACCACAAGGTATGTGCTTGCAATTCTGTTTCAAGTAGACGATTGTGTAGCCACTTAATTTTTCTCCTGTAATTCACAACTTACCGTCGAAATTTATCTTCCTTTTTTGCAAAGCTTATTCCTTCATATCCAATATAGGTATATGCCTTACCCTGATTTTTTATGCTTCTAATAGCAGCTACTTTACCAACTTCGCAAGACTCGAATAAGAATTACGTAATCTCCTCAGAGTCTAAAAGCTTGGAGAAACTTCCATTACAGTGTATTAAGCAAACATTCACTGCTTTATAGGCAGTAGTGGAATCAAAGTCTGGAAACTATGTCTACTTTGAGATATTTTAGTTTGACAAGATTGATTAACCGTAATTGTACAGTGTAGCAGTACTTAGCTCAGATAAGTACAAATCAATTATACAATACAATAATTGTTATTGATTATCTTTCTCCGATTATCTAACTTACGTATTGGATATTAATTTTTAATTAAAAATAATACTTAAATAAATAAAATAAAATAAGAAATAATAATGAATTAAGAATAAAGAAAATGCTTAGAAAACTCATTATCAAATATTAGTATTTAGGTGATGAATTTCTTTAAAAATCGTTATCATTCAATTATTTTATTGACTATTGAATTGTAAAAATTCCTATCTTATATGAATAACTTTCTAAAAACTAATCTATAAGGTTATTAATTGAAATCTTTTTAGTTCAAGTTCTTATGATTGCTTTTATCAATTTATGAATTTTACTATTAGGTTTGACGCTAATCTAAATGATTTATGTTGACCAATCTTTAGGTTTATAACCAACTCCTCCTTTCAATAGTAAATCTATTTATATACAAGATTTTTCAATCTTTATGTTATGAAGGGAATATATTCATTTATTTTAAAACTTGCATGCTAAAAAAGGCTGGCTAGTAACTATTAAAATCGCCTTACACGATTCTCGATCTACTTTAAATGCTAGAACAATTTTTGAAATAATTTTGTCAAATTTTAATGTCTTGTTTCAAGATCCCAAATAAAATTCCAAATCTAGATTATTGTTGCTTCGATACAAGAACAAAACTTTATAGTTTATAGCTAACTTAACATTATCAAATTATTTATAGTGAAAAATCATGCTCTTAATCTCACTCTTTCATATTTTTATGATATTCTATTTATTAAATTATTCTTAGAATTTTAAGTCCTAAATTGTATTTAGTTCCATTGACAGATCTTAATAAAAGAAACAATAAAGTTTCTTCCCCATAAATGGGTTATCAGCTACAAAAATTTGCGACAAGCAATCAAATCAATATTAAATGCATACGTTTATTCTAAGAAGGATGGGACTATGGAAATTAGATTTAAAATAATTAAAAAAAGATAAAATACCATAGGTATTTCCTACTCAATTTATGACGGTATCTTGTCCAATATAAAAAATGGTCCAATTTTTCTTTCATATTTCAAAGACTATCGATATTTTTCTTCAAACTTTTCTATTATTTAAAATAAGATGAACATGATAGAGAAAGCTACTATAATTCAAAAGTCTAAGAAATCTCTTAAGTAGAGGCATCTAGATGGAGATCTAGCAGTTAATATGTTAGGAGAACCCTTTGGTAGATTTAGCTTCTATGCTTCATATCCTTGATCTAAGAAGGTTTTTAATTTATCATCGTATTATTATTAAAATAAAAAATACCATAAAATATTTTATAAATACAGAGAAAGTCCTAAATTAATAGATAAATAACACTATTACCAAAATCAAATATACACCCCTGAGAGTAGAACTCTCTTCATATTTAAATTTTGTATATTGCAATATAAAAATTTTAAAACTCATATTAAATATACTCACCAAAAGTTAGTCTTATCCAAACAATATATCAATGATCAAGCATTTTTAATACTAAAGAAGTTTACATATATTCCATCAACTCTTTTTAAGGTATCAAATATTTTTTTCGTCATGACAATCATAATCCTTTAGTGATGGCCCCCATATCACGAATAATATTAGTGAAGGCAAAAGCCAAATCATTAGACTGTCAAAACAAGAAGCAATTACATAAAACTCAAAGATTATATCTTTTCTTGGGATACAACTCAAACAATCAAAAACAAAAAAAAAGAATATTACTACAAGAAAAGTATGAATTAGCGATAGAAAATTACCGACAGGAAATAAACCATTGCAAATTATTGGCGAAAATTAATTTTTGTCCGTAAAATTAACAAGAAAATTTTCATTTAGCCGCGGGAGCAATATCCATCCGTAAATATAAAGGGAAATCATCCCAGCAAAATTTGCAACAGTAGAAAATGTGCATCGATAATGAAGGTGGGGATTATTAGCGGAATAAAAAAGTTTTGAATTTACCAATGGAAAATTTTCATCTGTAAATTTTTATTGTAAACATCATCATCTGCTTCGACTTTAGCGTTTTACATTAAACTCACCCAAAATGAATGATTCCTATTTCTTGTAAGGTTTAAATGCAAGTAAGAGTCATGTATGTGAAATTGCGAATCTTGCATTCTTGATGTAACACAATAAATTGGCATATTAGTTCCTCAACCTTGGAAATTAAGTTGGAATTACATAAATTATCACTATGGGCATTAATCAAAATCGATAGCACAATTATTACGTAAGTATTAAAATCTCTTGGACTATATATTTTTCATCTACAGTAATCAATCTGACTAAAAATATTAGATACATGACACAACTCATCTTCTAACCGCAGTAGAGAGGTACCTGATGAAAAGAAAGAAAACAATATGCATTTATTTTCTAACTGCTTGAGTAATCATTTCGAGATTCAAAAGATAGACTAGACAACTTAATTATTGATACCATGAAAGGGCAAGACAGCGATAAGACGACTATCTCTATACCCAACAACCTCTGTAGGAGCACATTCAATCTCAAAGGAATCATATGACTAGGAAATTACTAAGATAAATAAGAAAAATAAAAGGATGAAAGAGGAGAAATACTAAATTTTCAAATTACCAAACTGAAATGCATTAATTAAAGGTCCACTGGAGAAAAAATATTTCCTCTATACTACCACATGCCTTTACACCAATGTTGAAATTTATTCTCAACCACCAACTTTTGCATAGACACACGAGGTCTAGTGTAATTCACTTTTTCTTAGTTTCCTTAAGAGAATTGATGTTTGTTTGTTAATTAATTTTGATAGAGTTATCATAAGAGTAGCATAAACACACCAAGATAGATAATCTTGGTTCTAACTTAGGCATAATAGTCTGGTTCTCGTCGATTTTTATAAAAGAGAACATTTTGATGAAATAGTCATCAATTGTGTGAAGGGGATGGTGACTTTAAACCCATGGATAGAAAAGAAAGGGTGAAGATGTTGTAAGACATTTGCAGACACTTTCACCTCGTCCATATAGATTTAGACCCTTGACCCCATCAAAGTGAACATAAGATATTATACTTATTTTCTTTCCAATATAACAAAAGGAAAAAAAAAAGAGAGCGAGGTCTTATAGCTCTTCATCAGGAGAAGCTACCGAGACTGGTATTGAGTTCGACAATTTGCCCACATTTGACACTATAATGAATGATTTAGACATATTATTATTAAAGAAAGATTTCTACCGAAAAGTAGGTGAGGTTTGGAAAAAAAAGGTTATCTATTGTGTGGTCCTCTTAGAACTGAAATGTAAAAAGCTAAGGCCAATTGCTTGAAATATAATATAACTTAACTTGGAAATGTTAGGTCAGATGATGATTTAAGGGGTATGTAACTAAATATAGGAAATAATTTTCTAATAGTTATTAAGGATATTAATTTCAATCAAGAAGCATGTAATCGAAACGAGGATATTGGTAATAATGAAAATGGAAAATATTAATTCAAAGGATGAGATATGAATTTCAGGTTGAAATATGCTACTAAAGAGAAAACAAGATATAATGCGACCAAGGTTCAAACCACAATTTGGAGCCAGTTACTATCCAAGTGAAGCATCACATTCTATAACTGCAACTAAATCAGATGTTGTACCTCCAGGTACTACTACACTTACATATGATGTATCACCTTCCATAATTAATACTACGCCATCCACCACCCTTATAATAACAGAGATATTAGGGGTAAACGATGTGGATGAAGGAGATGACCTTTAGCATAGAGCTGAGGGAGCTTGTGGAAGAGCTTACATCATAATTGTCAACAATTTGTAAGTAAAAATACATAAAACACCATATGTTTATAATTAATTTATAGATTTAAATTTAAAAAATGGTATAAAATTAATTGTTTTAATATTAGGTTAATTATATTTGGACCATTATCAAGAAACATGACATCCAAATTCAAGAAGAAGATTAATGTTGAGGGTTATTATGGAAGAATATCTCTTAGTCAACAAAGTAATTTTACTATCAGGAGTTTGAGGTTAAATTTTTTTATTTTTAAATTAATTTTTATACATTTATTAGATAAATATTATTACATTATAAATACTTATCGTAAGTTTTTCCTTTTATTTCAGAAAGATTTTTTTTGGGATTCAGAATTTGACATAGTCATTTATAAAGTATAGGAGAGACAAGCACGTACACGTTATCAAGATCTTGTTGGTACGATACACAAGATTAGTGTACAACCGCCTTATATTTTTGAACAAATATGGAGTCGTTGACAGCAGTATTGGACATCACCCGAGGTAATGTCTATTTCAAAGCATAATTCTATCAATAGATGTAGAGGATCGGGGGAGAGAATCTTCTCGTAGATACTGGAGGATCTATTACCCATCACGAGCATGCAGAGAGGCTTGTAAGTATCTATACTTTACATTTATATTCTGATTTTTTTTACTTTGGTGTATTTCAATTTAATTTGATGTCTGAATTTTTGAATGAAAATATGTATATTATGAAGAATGATAATGTTATAAATTGTAGTTCACTTACAACATTTTATTCTGATATAGGAAAAGTCTATGGATAAGAAGCCTACACCCCGTCAACTCTTTTCGCACACTCACACTAAGAAGCCTGACAGTGTGACCTTCGTTAACACCCGATGTAGAGAACTAAATATATGTAAAATTTATGCTTTAATATTAATGCCTAATAATTATCACTTACTAACATAAACATTGCCTTATGGTAGGACCAAATACAAGAAAGCATTCAACAACCGTATCAGCAGTCTGAAGATGTTAATGAGACTCAAACCTATCTTTATGGAGTGGGTGGTAGGAACTGTCATAGAAGGATATTCAGCTTAGGTTCATTTGCAAACACATGTTATTTGCAATCTTTCACATCCAGTACATCAACATTTAGTAGGCGGTCCGCACCCAATAAAGTCCATGAGCTTTGGAGCACAGTACAGATATTGGAAACTCGGTTGTAACAGTCAATGGAGCACATAGCTTAGCTCCATAATGAGGTTGATGAGTTGAAGGAGAGGCGTAGCATCTCATCATAGCAATCGTAGCATTCGCAGTCACCAAATGAATAACATATTTGTAGTCATTTTGTATAAATTACAAATACTTATTATATACAAAATAATTTTTTTATTATCAATTAAGATAATTTTTACTTTATATCATCAATCAACTTTCTGTTTCAATAAATTAAATGTTGAAACAAATCAAAATGTTATCAATAGATAACTCATAATTGTTTAAATTACGCATCAACCATAATATCATCAAATAAAATTTAATGCAGGAAAATTTTAAAAAATAGTTTTAGAAAATTTACCTACAGAAAAACAAAGTTTGTAAGTAAAATCTATTTGATTTACCGACAGAAAACTAATAATCGTCAGTAATGACAATATTAATTTACCGACGGAATAACCAAACTGTCGGTAAGTTTACCAATAGATATATCATTTCTGTCAGTAACTTTACTGATCAAAGATAGCAAAGAATAACTGTTGGTATATTCACCGATGATTACACCCAATTTCCATCAGTAAATTTATGACAAACATTTTGTGGTTCGTTGTAAATTATTACCTACGGTCGTTTCTCTGGCGCCTTTGTCCGTCGGTAAATTCCGTCGCTAACTAAGTTTTCTGACAGAATGTGTACATATTCTATCGGTAATTTCTATCACTAAACTTCATTTTTCTTGTAGTGTATATAATGTGGGAATGATTAGAGAAGCCAATAGGTAAGTATAAGTAGGGACATCTTTGATTTAGGTCATCTTATAATGACTACCTCCCTGATATAGTTCATAATTCTCATTTTAAGCTCCAAAATTGTCATAGGACATATCTTTTAACTTTTCTTAGCAAAAATTCCAAGTAACCCTTTCAAATCCTTGCAATTTTATCAAACTAGACAATTAAAAAAAAGTTAAAAGGCAAATACGAATCTTTTTCCTCAACCTATTAAAGTAGTCCTTTTTTCCTCTTTAGGTAATGAAGGTTGATAACCTTTAATTAGTTTATCTATATTTCGTAAACAAAAGGACCAAACATTACACACTTTTCCAATGATCCTCCTCAATTTATGATCAACAAGACTTCCGGTATATAATATAAAAGATGCCCCATAATTAAGCCCTTTCTCCTTAGATTCTAATAACAACCTTTTTTTTTCCAATCATTAGTAAATCACACTCCATGAGTACTATACCATGTTATGGTATGAATTGTTCATACTCTTCACTTTTTAACATCAATACCTAATTTATGAATCAAGAAGAAACCTTTGGAGCTTTAAATCAAAGAGCTCCAACTAAGAAAATTAGTAATGACGATGAAAGTATGCATTAACCTTAACTTACAAATTATTTGATAATATAACTACCATCTAAAATTTCAGAACTTTTCTTTTGATGGCATCTCTCCAAATAAATGAAATGATTAGTTTCTTCAAATTAATGCTTGTCTTATTTTTGAAAACCAATGTATTGATATCTCAATTAATGAACTTCTTAGGCTATTCATCATCAAAATTATTGGCATTCTTAAAACTTGGTGGATCAATATAGGTTTACATCTACAACTTGAATATTTATATAATCTTGTAGAGATAGGTGTTACTTTTAAATTTGTTTATTTTAAAATACGTGGTCCTCTTAATCAACATAATGGTATTTTAAACATAATTTTAAAAATAAAAGGTTCTTATAAACATAAAAATATATGAAATCATTAAAAGAATATAAACAAACGTTATTATGCCATCAAAAGTATGATGATCATAATCTTAAGCAACTAGCAACTATACATTACTTTTATATTAGAATATCTTATTCAAAAAACTTATTGATTAATATAATAACCAAAGTGATTGAAAAATCTTATGCTTGGTAATTCACGTAATGATTTTGGGAGGTGGTTGGAAGGGATTTCCTAGAAGTATTGGGAAATTTAAACCAGTCAAGATGACAAAGTTGAGCTTCATGTGACTTTGCTATTTTCCTTCAGTCTATTCTAAGTTATGAGTCTTGTCTTTTGCTTTTGTTCTCTACCACATCAATTCCTTCTTTTTGTTTGAAGCCTGCTTTCAGACATAGATCTAGATTCCCACTCATTAGTGAAGTAGATGCCATAATTCTACAGTGAAACTCCAAGAAGAGAGTAGAGTTGAGTTGGTGTGGTTGACTTTAAAATTTTTAAGTTACTATCAATTCGTGTAAACAATAGGAACTTACTAAATTTCAACCAAAAAGTTTGTAAATAGAAAGAGCTTGTTAAAAATGAAAGGAACCTATTAACTTAAAAAAAGATAGGGGCCTATTAATGTTTAAAAATGAAAGGAGCTTGTTAACGTTAAAAATGAAAAGAGTCTATTAAAAAACGAAAGGAACTTGTTACCATTAGAAATAAAAAGAGTTTGTTAAAAATGAAAGGAACCTGTTAATGAAAGAAACCTTTTACAATATTAAAACAAAAAGAGTCTATTCCAAAAGTGAAGAAGCCTCGTGTAAATTAAACATATACACTATAATGTAAAATTTTAAAAGTTAAGAGAGAGAGAGTGTGTGTAACATAGTCGATTTATACTGGTTCGGCTTATAACGAAGCCTACATTCAATCCCCAAGTATTCAACTTAAGTATTTCACTATAAAACTCCAAGTAGTGAATTTTGAAGAGCCTCTCCAAGCTCACAAGTACATATTTTTCAAGGTTCTTAACCTTCCACACTCGTAATGTTTAACAAACCTCAACAAGCTCTCATCAAATAATGTATAAAGGGTTTAACAGCCTCTCTCAATAGCGTGATTTCACTTTCTGAGGCATAATGAGTTTGATATAGATATGACTTTCAAGAATATTGATGCTACTGATGTATTTCACAAATATGTGTGTTTTTTGCAAATGCAACGACTCTTCCTTAAGTAGACATTTTCTTCAACTAGTCGTTGTTTCATTTTAATTATGAGTTGACTTTGTATCTAATGAATCTTCGATATCATTTTTTGCTGGAATCTTTCAATATTCTGACATTAAGAGAAAAGCTTTGTCAAAAATTTCAGAGCTAATTGTTCGAATTAGTAATATCCTTTCAGATATTATGGGATCATTTCTAATAAGGTAAGTTCATTAAAAATTCTTGCAAGAAAGAAGGCATTTTCCCTGTGATTTAATTTCTTTTTAAGAATTATATCATTATCAATAAAGGAAATAATATGATCTGAATTTTGAAACATTATATAGTCATTATAAAAAATTTAATAATAAACCTTAAGCTAACAATCTCTCCTATTTTGATGTATTTTCAAAATTAAAAATAATAATAAAGGATTTCGAAAGATACCTATAAACTTTATATGTTCTTATTCACAGTGACGAATAGAAGGAGCTTTTCTTATGATAAGAACCTATTGTTTATGCATATCATAGATTTAAACTTCACAAATATAGTTCAACAATATTTCAATAGTTAGAAGAGAATAAGGAAAATATATCATCAAAACGCAAATATATCATTAACTCTCCCCCTCTTTCATTATCCAAAAATAGAGGGTAAATAACTAAGAGGAGCCTTTTAAATTAAAAGCGGCCTTTGAAACTAAGATTTGCCTTCTAAACTAAGAGGGTCCTTTTAAACAAGGAATGGCCTTCTAAATTAAGAGGAACCTTCCATAAAAGAACACATTAGAAGGAGTCTGCTAACATCTACAAAGAGAAGTAGTATAGAGTCTTCATATATAATTAATATTAGATAATTTGCACATGTCAAGCTCTTTTCTTAACACACAAAATCTACCTTTAGAGAGTGGCTTAGTAAAGATATCAACTAGATTTTCAATTTTGACATGCAACTCTAAGTTTGATTTCTATATACTTAGTCCTACAATGATGCACATGATTTTTAGAGAGTTTTATTACACTTGTATTGTCACATAGTATAGGAATATGATCAAAGTTCAGAGAAAACTCCTAGAGTTGATGTTTCATCCAAAAGATTTGATCTCAATAGCTAGCAACTGCTATATACTCTGCTTCAGTTGTCGAAAGTGTTGTGCAATTTTGTTTCTTGCAAGATCAAGAAATTGGACATCCTTCAAGAAATTGGCAATGATCACTTATGCTTTTCCTATTAACTTTATCACTTGCATAATCTACATCACAAAAGCCAACTATGTTAAAAGAATCAATTTTTGAATACCATAATCCAAAGTCTATAGTTCTATAAAGATAGCAAAATTGTAACATCCCATATTTGGGGTTGGACCCTAAAATTGTTAATTGACTGTATTAAAGAGTGCACTGCATGCACATATATAATTGTACGTTCATATGCATGTGAATATTTATTATTGACATATTTAAGATAATTGTTCATGTATTTATTGATATTTTTCAGGTATAATTGACTGATTAATATGACTAAAAAGTGAATTGTGAATCGTAGACCTTTAATTGGAGACTATAAGTATTATTTTGAAAGTCTTGGTGAATTTTTGGAGTACTTTTGGACTAGAAAAATTTTGAAATATGGACCAATTATAGTGTGACACATGGACTGACTAAATATTGACAAATAGCTCACATGCATGGTGACATGTGGAGAGGTGTGATACCTACATATGGATTAATGAGTTAGTGACAAAGGTGATACATGCAAGAGAACACGTGGTTACGTGTTTTAGATGGAAGGTTCTTCTGCAGCTCTCTCTCGTTGTTATTCACGGAGGTTAGCTTTTATCAAAACTCCGAGCACCAAGTTGTTATTCTTATGTCATTTATTCACTCTCTCTATTGGTAAAATTGTTGAATCAAGTAAGTAACTATGATGATGTTTACAGTGTAAATATATAAAAATGCATGTGAAGTCTACGCAGTATAGTCTCGGTGAATGCATAAACTGAATGACTTAGATGAGGAACTAAATTTGTGAAGGAATGAGCAGTAATTGTATCTAGAATTAAATCTAAGTTTACTAAGTGTTGTTAAGTTGTGAATTACTGAAAGAATGAAAATATAGTAGTGAGAGAAAGGATGAACACAATAGTGAGAGAGCTTGTGTGAGGTTTCGGTTAGCTTGCATATGACTTGTTTTGAGTTTGTACTGGACATAGAAAAGATGATTCATGC
>JAOTIZ010000003.1:28542854-28552900 GCA_027123425.1 Erythroxylum panamense | reverse complement strand
TATACGCCCAGGAGAATACAATAAACATAACGTGGGCCTGGTGTAAAGCCCAGTATATTTTATCAGACTCCATATCTCAACAGAGGGTTCAAATAGTATAAAAAATATGCCTATGTTTAATTGTTTACATTCTGCTCTACTATTTTATTATGATATATTTAGATAAGAACTTTGAATTATAATCCCTTATTAAGCAATAAAGTGGACAAAGTTTGTATCTTTATAATCCATGGCATCATCATTATGAAATTTTTTATCTTGCAAGAGAATTGAGTTTGGGTCATATTAGAAAATCAAGTGTAAATGGAAACAGTTCAAATATGTAATGCATTAGATAAATCCATATATAATGTAAAAAAATTATTCACAAAGATCATATAGTATCTCGAGCCACCCATAGTTTCATAAGGAATAGGACCCAAAATGTAAAAGTAGATCAGAATAAAAGGTGTTAAAGAAATGGAATCATCAATAGTAAAGGATAAAGTGTGACCTTTAGAAATTTAATAAGAGACACCATTGAAATTTTAAATCTTAACAGAGTCTAGAAAACGACAAAGACAAGAATGTCAAAGATGTGAAGTAACAACACTAACAATACATTTGGATAGGAGATTCAAAGAAATAAGCCCAAACTGTCATACAACTGATTCTTTATCCCACAGATCTCACTTGTTTGTGGATCTGACATAGTGCAACCATAACTCAAGAAAGATAAGTCAACACCAAGTTCACATAATTGTACAACAAAAATAAGATTCAATGAGAGTTTAGGAAACAAAAACAGTTTCAGGTAAAAGTAATTTGGGTGTATAAACAATGCCTATATTCTTAACATGAATAGTAGAGTTATCATTCCAAATTGTATTGTTGAAGATTGAAGAATGGAAGAATCTAAAGTCATATAGTTAAACAAGCAAAATCAAGATACCATGAAGTTAAAGTACCTAACAAGAAAAAAAAGGACAAGAGATGATACAATACTAGATTTTAGTTAAAGTTATAGGAAAGACCATGAAGACCTTTTAAGGAGAATTTAGGAGAAGTGTTTTCTATTAGGCCCTCTGTGGCAAAAGCAGAAGCAGGCTGAAAAGAGTTGGAAGAGTTACCTTATCTAAAGTTTTGTTTGATCCATTTCTGAAATTTATAGATGTGATATCTGAGCCTTTTGTAGTAGCTATAAGATCCTTATAAAACCCAAGTTATGAGAAGTTTAAGGTAGGTTGCAAGAACAACATTAGGAGATAGAACAAACTTTTCTATACATAGCGTATTAAGTCGGCTTTCTTCCATGATGAGCTCCTCGATAATAGTTTGAGATTTGGTAAAGATCCTTGATGGAGAGGATAGTTGTGGATAGGTTCAAACTCATCTTACAAAGTCATCAGCAAATGCTAGATGTGTTAATGATTATGAAGATTTGCATAAATAGGTATATAGCTATGGATTGCCTGTCAGGTTACAATTGAAATTGATTGACATCATCAGTTACATAGTAATGATTTTTTAGAAGTTCTATACCACTTAGTTTGTGTCAAAGCGTCAAAATCAAGTTTGATGGCTTTAGTACATATGTTCCAAAATCATGTCAACATTTGTTGATTCATTGCATCCCAAGATATTAGACATTTTATTAATATATATGAATTTTGGTTTAAGTATTTCTCCAATAATAATACGCCAAAAGAGCCTCCTTTTAAAAAAAACTACTCATTTTTTCAACCTACAATTCATAGTTTGAGTCATCAAAAGTGATGTTGATAGGGTTAGGATTGGGGAAGTTTAGAGGTATCTATTATGAATAAAAGTAATAAAAATGAGAAAACATATCTATAGAGCTAGAATTTGATTATTTTACCTCAAAAATGGATTTAGAATGTTGGAAAACTTTAAAACTAATTTGAGTTGTAAAAAAAACCAACAAAAAAAGGTCAAACTAAATGGATAAAAGATGGTTAACAATCTTGAATCGAATCAAACCAAACTGATAGCTTAACCCAAACCATAGAATAGGATAGGATGTTGAAGACATGGAACAATGGAATGTGTACATGTGTCACAAGCACATAGACCTATGGCAATGATGGATGACTTGATGATTTTGTGATGATGTGTCAATGATGTGGAGTTGACATGATGTGTCAACACGTGGCTCAATGTCAACTTGTTGCTGGAAAGCAATAAACTATTGATTGCATTCTTATATTAAACAAAGTTTAAGGCCTAGTTATATAGGCATATGGTGCAATAAACCAGAGCTAAACACAAGTAAAAAATAAGAGAAAGTGGGTAACATAGCTCATTAATATCTCTACTCTAACTGATTTTTTCAGCAATTAACATGCTTATTTTACTAATTTCAACTACTCCACTAACGCACTACTTCTAGTACTTAGGAAACTATTCATCTACTAACCAAAAACTCAGGAACTAACTAAATAATAGTTTAAAGCATTTTAATCAATACTCTTCTTTTCTTCAAACTTCACAGAGCACTTTTCTCCCTAACTTATGAAGCATTTCTTTTCAATATGATGTACTTCTCATCATCATAACCAAATTCATTAATGCACTTTATCACCAACCCTTAATTTTTTAGAGCACATCTCTCCACAAAAAAAGAGTTTCTTCGTTTGTCACTTGCTCTGTGTTCTTTTGTTCTTCATTTTTAAATTTGCAGTTCTTTTACAAATGCTTAAACCTCTACATTTGTAATGTTAATGCTTTTGCGTTACTCCAACAAATTTTCTTTTCATGACCAAGTTTCTTAGAAATTGGAGAGTATTGTCCTTTCCCTTTGAGGATAAATTTTTGGCTAAATGAACTCCATAAAATTTTTCTTCAACTATGCCATCCATAGATGGAGTTACGTGGGGGCTTATAGTGTATTGGGCCCCTCAACATTTAAAAAATTAAATATTTTTATTTTAATATATATATATATATAGATAGACGAAATTATTTGAAGCCCATTAGTATATTGGGCCCCTTAAGATTTTAAAAAATTAAATATTTGAGCTCTCTTATTTTAAACTTCTGACTCCGTCACTGATGCCATCCCTTATTGATCTTCTTTAGTCCACTACTTAAAGAGCATTAACTCTACAAATGTTCGTTTTGAAAGATCTTTAAAGCGAAGGAAAATTGAGAAGAACTCTATCATTCTTAACTCCTTTTGACAAAGAAGGTTTTGATACCATTTCTCTTCAAAGAAAGAATGATATTTTTGTATGTGTATTCATGTATATAATAAAGGTATTTATACACGTTAGATGATTCTAACTAAAGAAAGGAAACCAAGGTGATAATTATATGATAATCACATACATGATCCTACGATTAAATTAGGGTTAAACCATTGTTAGTGGTTGACTTTTAAATATATGTTAATAAGCTCGAACTAAGGCTTGGACCTCCTTGCGAATATTGGTCTGTGTAAGAATTCACGCAGACAGCTGACCATATATAAATTATATGGCTGAGGATCTTATGTGTATCGAATCATGTGGTATTTTGCTTGGAAACCGGGGAGACTATGAAATCAAAATGGTTTTACAGGACAGAAGATACGGAAAATATACTTTTTTTTTCCTCATAACATCCTAAATCTTCAATATACATGTGCATTCCAAGGAGCTGGAAAGGAAAAGATATCCTATGATTGTATTGTCTTTTCCTGCTTATACACGAATTTAATTACTTCAAGTTAGTAAAAGAGAGAGCTTTGGACATATTTCATATCAATGGCATCACTTATCGAGTACTTCTTGTCTGAATATAACTGTTTTGAGTGAGAGCGAGATCGAAAAAGTGACAGAAGGAATTGAATGAAGAGACAGAGAGTATAACATACAGTCCTGAAGTAACAGGCTTGAAGGCTGGCAATATATGGATAAAATGGTTCTTCCGTTGGTTTTAGAAGTCATGGGAGTTTTATTTCTTCAACTGTATTGAAAGGATAAACACTACTCATACATATGAGTAATGTAGAATACAACAGATTCCAAATCCGGTGGCTGAAAGATAAATATGACTTCCCATGTACTAGAAACAGCAACTACTCAAGCATGGCATGCAATTTTAGGGCAAAGTTATCGACATATGAGTCCTCAAGGCCTTCCTTGAGTAAAAGCTCCCTATACTTGCTATGGATTGCTCTCACTTCCTTCCCTACCTCACTATCATCATCCATAACTGCTCTTACTGCTTTGCAGATTCCATCTCTGGTAAACAAGCCATCTTCGTCTTTCTTTACCTCCACTCCTATCTTCAAATCTCCAGCGAGAATCCTTGCAGACACTACCTGATCTATTGCATTTGGTAGAAATACCAACTGACACTTACTGACAATGGCCTGTGACAACGATCCAAATCCACAGTGGGTTATGAAACACCCTACAGAAGGGTGGTTTAGGATCAGTTGTTGTGGAATCCAACCTCCATAGACAAGCCCTTTTCCTTTTACCCTCTCTTGAAACCCTTCTGGTAATGCTGACTCGGTTGTTTCTTCACCTATCGGCGGTTTAAGGGCAGCGAGGAATGGCAAGTTGGTAAGTTCGAGACCAAGAACTAGCTCATGAAGTTGGTCTTTTTTCAGAATGCATTCACTCCCGAGAACACATAGGACAAAAGTTCCAGGCTGGAACGTGGCCAAGAAGTTGGCAAATGGTTCTTCAAGAACCAAATTGGGTGATCCTGTCACGGGAAGACCAGTCATAATCACTTGTTTTTTGAACTGTGTCTCAAGATATTGACAATGAGGTTCTTCCAACTCTCCGCATGTTTTGATGCCTATAACTTCACACTCGCTTAACCCGGTGAAGAAGCGTCTGGCAATTGAGAGGTCCTTGGACACCCTGTCAAAGGGCGTCTTGTTGTCCGACATTATTCGAGCTTCTCGTTCACTTAACCTGATAGAGCTAGGAGGGTAAAATTCTGGAGGATCCATCATATCAAGTCCTAGATCATCTTTTTCCATGAGGTTTCTTTCAGGACTTAACAAAAAGGCAACATTTGAAGCACCAGAAGTAACATAATACAGAGATTTAATTTCAAGTTTTCGACACATGGCTGGCATCCAGTAAGTGAAATCGAAGAAGACGAAATGGGGTTTGAGTTCGCGAAGATAGCTTTCAACGACAGGTTTGGTAAGATCCATGGCAGTCATTATTGAAGGAAACAACTCGGAAGGAACATCAGCCGTTGTTGCAGCTCCCAATGGAAGGTCGTCCACATGAGGAACAGTGATTGGAATGAAGGAAATGAGATGAGGGTGAAGATTGAGAGACTCAAACATGGGTACAACTTTTGATGGCAACAAGAAGGAGATTCTGTGGCCTCTCTCCGCTAGTTTATTAGAGATGTGCAGAAATGGATTCAAGTGGCCCATGGCAAACCATGGATACACGGCTATGTGCAAGGTTTTGGCAGCCATAGTTGTGGTACGAGAAATGAGAGAAATTGTTGTTTTTGTTTTTCAGTACATCATGCGTTTTGCTACATATTTAAACAGGGACGGCTGTCTTTATAATATGTTTTAGAAATGCATTAAAAATATGCCTTGTAATGGGTGCATTGAATATTATGGCTTAAAATAAGTAAAAAAATATTAAAATATTATTGCATTAAAGGCTATGGTCTAAAAATACATCAAAAAGGAAGGCCCTTTAGTGCATTTAAGTGAATAGATTATGTTTGAATTTCAACTATTCAAGTTTAAAACAAATCTCAGGTTAATATACCAAAGAAAGGAAACAATATTTTGCTATAACGTAGGTGGGTGGGAGGAGTAGGACGATCCTCCTCCGTTTCAATTCTGTCCGCTTATATTCTAATTATAAAATGGCGTGGTATGGTATTATAAGCAACATAGGATTAGAACAGAAAATTACATGATTGAAGCTCATATAGAATAATTGCAAGATTACGTTTTTTTTTTCTACCAGTAATCCTAGGAGGATCCTAACTATAGAAAGATACTTTTAAGTCATCCACACTTAAACTAATCCCTATTCGAGCCAGATAAATCCCTTATGGGAGACAAAGCTCTAACTTCAAATTTTAAACAGCTACATACATGATGACGGTTCAAATTCGCGACCTCATTTAAGTCAAAAGAATTCCTTACCAACTCACCTGTGCTTTGAGATTGATTATGTTTCTTTTTTGCTATTATGATAAGATATATATTAAGTTAATAATTTTCTTAAAACAACTATGATATGATTTCATTTTTAATTTCTTAATACAAAGAATGATGACATATGTGTTATTATGTAAGCACAATGACATGACCAACTTTGATTTTACCTGAAGTTAATGTTTTTCTTATGCAATTACTATAATAACATTATCTTTTATTTCTGTTCACTCTCTTACTAAATAAAGTATTTAACTAAAAATTACTAATATTAAAAACATTCAATTGAAAATAGTAAAATGTTATGTTTGAATATAATAATAATAGAAGGGCCAAAAATATTATTATCCTTTCTTAAAATAATATTAAAAAGTTAGAAATTTCTTTTCTAATTCTTCCAATTTTTATAATTTAAAATAGCTATAATGTTTTTAAAAAATCTATTTTAGTTTTCTTTTCATAACTTAATTTATTATTGATTAAATATATTATATTTAATTATCTAATATTAATTATTAATTAAAATTTTCAATTACTTTTAAATTTATTCTATAATTAACTCAAACCAATCTAATCGCTAAATCGAATTCATTAATAATTTAAGATATTATATTTATATTGATACAATGTCTAATCAATGTTACGCATAATGAGTATTAGAGCCCAAATTTTAAAAGAGAAAATTTCATTCTAAATACATAATTTTATATTTTTAAATAATGTTTTCAAATATAAATATTAAGTTCAATCAATAGCATTAGTTTTAACAGTTAAAATATATATAAACAAATCTGTAAATCTAGACGAAACTACAAAATTTTTTATTCATTTATTTCTTTAGTTGAATAAAATATAATAAGTTTAGTAATAAATATTAAATAAAATTAAGTTATAAAATTTATTTATTTCTAACTCTTATTTATCATTATTATCAACAGTAAAAGTGTAACTATTAAATAATTTTTTATTTTTGTTTAACAAACTAAAATTGAAAACTAAAAAACCATGAAAAAAAAGTAAAATCAAACAATTCCCTAAACTATAAACCTAACAATAATAGAACTTTCAAGCATGATATATATCACTACATGCACAGTGAGCGCTGAAGAACATTCAGCGGCAATGGTAAACTTCTAGTAACCTAATATAGAAATCCTCCAAAATATTTCAATTGCGATTAGAGCAGCTTTCTCAGCAGTGTAAACCCTTTTAGAAGGATATATCCGAGTCCCGAATGACTAAAACAGCTTCTCTGAGATGCTCGTGCAATCAGAATTCCGGTACTGAACCCCCAGTGGCTCGCTCACCCCATCTGATCTATTAAATTGTCAAATGGTGTGGGAAATGGCTATAACATCATGAAAAGGAATGCTCTGCACAATCTATGTACGAAAGCCAGGTGGAAGCATCCGAAAGATGAACAATGAAAAATCAATATCCCGCTGAATTTACAGAATCGGCTAGGTTATATGTCATCTTACAATGGTATATCATAGGAACGTTGAACTACAATGCAATTGCAGAATATCTTTCTTAGCGATTCTTCTTTGAACGCTTGGGTGGCTTTGTTGTCTCTTTCCTCGAATCATCAGGAGCTTTTAAATCGACAAATGGCTGCACGTACTTAAACATACATAAGTGAGTGAATAGAGAACTACTTCAAAACTGGTCTAACAATAACAGGGCAGTAATAAAAATGTTTTCTCTGAAATATAAAATACTTTATCTATCTGTCCAAATGATGGCAATTTAATACTCTGCCAAATGATGTATAATACAATACAATCTAGCATCCACCAATGAATGAGACACGATCTGGCAGTTGCATAATTTCTTATCTGTAGGTTACTGATCCCCATCATAACAATCTAATTTTGACCTAGCTGAATGAAAATGTGAAGATCATGGACTAGCTTGTGCAATCTTTTTGTCAAACTTGTGATATTTAAATCAAATCACGTTCCAAGTTCAGGCAGATTAAATAAACAAAATAAATCCTGAATTAACATCAGATAAACCAAATGTAAACCCACTAGAAGCATAATCCAAATGTAAACCCACTAGAAGCCAATATGGTCACATGTCTGGTACTATTAGCAGATCACTCGCTGGTTCATTGGATCAGGTATGTTCACCGAATAAACATTAGCAAACTTGAAAGTGCTAAAAGAAGCAGTCCAATGGGTTCTCTATATCAACTGACTATTACTGAATTAAGCAGGTAATGTCTTCCAGCCATTTCGCATCAACTTCCATATGTTCAGGAAAAGATAAAGTCGGGTACACGCCACCACACCCAGGCTTTCAAACAGTATAGACGACAAAAAACGAGATCATAATATTGGGAGGTGGAAAATTTGTATTCACTTCATCAACTCCCTAGTCTTTCAAAATCGGGAGTATGCAATATATATAGGGCTTTATGAAGTGAACCTTCAACGGAAAGAGAAGGTTGGCTGTGAAAACAACCACACAACAAAACCATAATACATAAAATTTAGAAGTTTTAAGTTTCAGAAGACGACTTTAGTATCCATTTGACAACTTTCTACTCACACAAATAGTAAGGGACATAAACGAAAATGCTCTTTTTTTTTTCTCTGACCTCTTCGTATTTGTTCTGAAGTTCCAAGAGTTCTCTACAATAATGGAGGCACTCATTGTGGTATACTGACGCCAACTCTTTTATCAATGCTTTCCTCTTGATGATACCAATCACTTCAAAATTGGAAAGGAAACCTTATCAAACTCATACAGTCACAACAAAGAAACGAATTTCAGTGAATTAATCAATTAGCACTAAATTGAAACAATAAAAGTTGTGTGTGAGATTATTTCCAAAGAAAAGAAAAGTTGTGTGATTAAACTTCAAAAAATTTGATACAAGGAAAATGGTTATCACGGGTTCAATGCATAAAAACGCGATTGATCAATAACGCATCATTGTTTGATATCCCAAGAAGGCAAAGAACACAAAAGACTAGCAGTGAACCCTAAATCACAGATCGCCCAAAACTAGAATGGAAGAAAGAGAGAAAGAAAGTTACTTCGACTGGGATCGAAAGGAGGCGGAGGAGAAGGTGGTGGCAGCAAAGGGTCTGATTGAGTCGTCGGCAACTCAGCTGGAAGGGTGGATTCAGGAGGCGGAGGTTGTAGTTGTTGGTGCTGTTCACCCATCGTCAACTCCTACACCTTTTCCCCAAACGATCGGGTGAAGGTGCTCGTGTGATCTCAATTATTTCTTCGGTTGAAAATACTGGTACGCAATGGGCTGTGCCAGGCTTAGGCCGGGCTGAACAACTTCTACGTAGGATAGCGATAGGTCGAGCTCGGCCTACTCAGATCCCGGTTGAATTTTTCGCAGTTAATAAAACAGGATATTAGGGCTGATCAACCCAAGTTTGACTTGTTGATTTTGAATTCGACCTAACTCGAGTCCTTTTGTCATCCCTACTCTTAGATGATCTAGTATCTTTTTACTTTTGAGTTATAAATTTAAAAACTATTAATGTGTTCGTTAATCCTCGTAGATACTATTATTTAGTAATTATTAGTCAATGTTAATATATTATTGTTAAATAAAATCATTTTATAAAAATAATATTTTTATTATTTATAATATTAATCAATGATTTAAAAACTGGACCCAATCGGCCGTTCACAAGAATTAATAAGAATCTGCCTTATTTTTCAGTCCGATTTGTGCTTATAACACTTGTAAGAAAAAACCGATCGGTTAAGTAATAAATCGGTCAATTTTCTTAAAAATTAAATCTAAAATTTGGAAAAAATGAATAAAATAAATGTTATTATTTATTAGTTTTTCATGTATTAATTAAATAATTTATAAGCTTCCTCATTCTCCAGATGAGATATACTTTTTTTATTCTTTGTTAGCTTTAAAAGT
>JAOTIZ010000003.1:28516865-28526950 GCA_027123425.1 Erythroxylum panamense | reverse complement strand
TTTAAATCGCATGAAAGCAGGCTTCAAGTTTGTTTTTCCAGCAGGCCCATTAATCTTCCGCGGGTCTTTTCCTTAAACGGATAATTAACATGTTTCAAGCATCACGCTCTCATGTCCGATGTTGGGCTCCGGCAGCGGGGTCCAACACTTTGAGTGAAGCAAGCATCAAAATGTTTCCTCTACCCATTGGTCCCATGAGCTCTTCTCCATCTCCATCTATTAACACAACAAACACAGACAAAGAGAGATTGAGAGACACAATTGTAATAAAAGTAGGCTAGTGATAATAGGAACTAGTTAGTGTATATCTACAATGTATATCCACACAGATACTTTATTATTCATGTATATCCTCTTAGATACTTCATCATTCAGTTTGTTACAACAATCCTTTTGTATAAATTTCATGTACATTGCGTAATACATTCACAACCTTTCTTGAGTTATTTTAGTATCCTTTTATGTTATTAGAGCAATTGGCTTAACGACGTTATCATGTTTTCCTAAACCACTTCCATCTCTATCTCCTAAACAACATAAACACAAAACATGTCTCAAGACACTGAATTTACAGCTACAGCTACACTTGGTGTCAATACCGAAGCCACAATCCCTCAAAACATGATCATATTCAACATAGGTTTTTCATCTGATTCCAAATTAACTGGTGCAATTTTCCTACCCAGAGAGTACAGGTTAGTGAACTACTCATTGGTTACAACGTTAAAGGCTAAGTTGATGGAACCATTCCTTATCCAGCTACAACAGGTCCGGAACTGGACATCTAGATTTGACAAGATCAGTTTGTCCTCCATGCATTGTTAACCACTATTGCTCCGAATATTGCCACACTTCTTGGTTCTGTTCACTCTTCCAAAGAAAAACTTATTTGCATTCGAAAGGGAAGTAGGACTATTTCTGAATATTTGAAGGAAATCAAGGGCATTGCAGATGAGATTGCAATTGTCAGTTACCAATAGATGATACAGATTTGGTAATCAACACCTTGAATGGTTTGTCTGCTGATTTCAAAGATGTTAGTGTTGCGATCCGTGCTCGAGAGACTCTAATTGGTTTTGATGATCTGCATGAAAAGCTTGTTGACTTTAAGCAATTTCTGGAGAGACAAACACGGATAGAAGAATATGTTCAAATGCCATCTGTGCATGTCTTATGCAAATAGCAATTAGGCTACCAATGATGCTATGGTCATCCCAACAACACTGGATCATCAAGTCGACCACCAGTAATCAAAACCAACAATCCAAGCTCACTCGTTACTCATGGCATGCCTAACCAGCAAAAGATCATTTGCCAATAATGTGACAAACCTCGTCATATAACCAAGACCTGTTGGCTCTATATGGGAAGCCAATCAAAAATCAAACTAGACATACACAGTCTACTCAACGTACAATTCATGGTCCAGGTGCTTATAATATTCACACGAAAGGATCATCTTCTAAAGGACAGTGGATTCTTAATTTGGGTGCCACTCATCATGTCACCAATTACTTGAATAATTTGTCCATGCATTCACCGTATAGAGGGGATGATAATTTGCAGGTTGGAGATGGTTATGAAGTTTCAATAGATCATGGTGGTAGTTTCTCTCTTCCCACTACAACTAAATCGATCCTCTTTGACAACGTTCTACATGTGCCAAAAATAAATAAAAATCTTCTTTCAATTAAAAGATTGTGCACCAAAAATAACATATCTATTGAATTCTTTCCTAACTACTTTCAGGTGAAGGATTTACAGACCCAAACAGTACTTCCCACAATGATCTATATGATCTATGTCTTTCGATGAGCAAACCAGCTGTTTTTCATACCAGTCTTCCAAGTCCACTAGTACTCCATCACATACTAGGTCACCCATCAAATAAAGTGCTTAACTTTCTTCAGTCGAACCACAAGTTAGGATCACGTATGGTATCATCTGATATGTGTGTTTCTTGTCAGTGCGCAAAGAGTCACAAGCTTCAATTTTCAGCTCTTCATTTGCAAAGTTCTAAACCTTTAGAAATAATATTTTCTGATGTTTGGGGTCCTGCTCCGATGGTTTTAATTGATGGTTTTCGTTATTACGTAATTTTTGTTGATCACATTACTAAATATATCTGTGTTTACTTGTTAAAAAACAAATCAGATGTTTTGTCTAGATTTGCCACCTTTCGAAAGCTTGTTGAAAACCAATTTGAAACTCCTATCAAAACCTCATACTTTGATAATGGAGGGGAGTTTATCAAACTAAAACATTTTTTGGCCATCCATGGTATCAATCACATTACAACACCACCACATACTCCCGAGCAAAATGGGATATCTGAACGTCGTCATTGCCATATAATTGAAACCACTAGAACTCTTCTTCATCATAGCAAACTCCCCGTAACCTACTAGTCCTATGCCACCTGCACCATTGTTTATTTCATCAATTGCTTACCCACACCGATACTAAGTATGAAAACTCCGCTTTAAAAATTGTTTAACCAGACACCCAGTTACAAGCATCTACACTCTTTTGATTGTCTCTGTTTTCCTTAGATTCATCCTTACACCATGCATAAACTCCAACTCAGATCTACACCATGTATCTTTGTTGGCTACTCCTCTACTCAGTTTGCATACCTATGCCTTGATCTGAGCACAAACAAAATATATACATCACGTCATGTTGTCTTCATCGATGATCAACTTCTATATACGTTACTCAACCAATCGTCTATCTCCTCCACCTCCGACACCATTACCTCTCCACCTCTGTCTCATCAAATTATTCCCATTGTGGCATCACCTGTACGACCAGCACTGTCTGCCCATGCAGAAACTTCATTGTCAATTCCTCAACAACCCACTTGTTCATCACTAATGGCACCATCTGATTTTTCCCTCATCATCATCATAACAACAAAAACAATCTACCTATCTTCATCTGATGATTACCAGATCTAAAAACAATATTCATAAACCCAAAACTTTCAATGCTACTCGCCACCCTCTACCGTAGACTAAGGAACCACACATAATTCACCAAGCCCTAAAAATACGACATTGGCGCAATTCAGTTATTTTAGTATCCTTTTGGGTGAGTGGTGACTGTTAAACAACAGTCAAAACGTTGTTGTTTCTTAATTGCTAAACTCTTTACTAGAGGAAGAATAAAATGGTATGAATAAGATATGTGAGGAGAAAGTAAAGCAACCTCTAGAGAAACCTAAACTTTCTTTTTATAAGTTATAGAGAAATCAAGATATGAACATGTAAGTACCTATTGAGATATTAAATATTTTTGCGTTGTGGAGGGATGTATCATGTATGACTTGCTTGTTTTATAAAACATGTACAAATTTCTAATTTTATTAATATTATTTATTTTTAAAAAACTAAATATTATGGTAATTAAAAAAACATTGTCTTTATAATGTATATGAATTTAAGTTAATTTTTATTAAATTAAACTCATAATTTTACAAATATGTGAAAAATAATATTATAATAATAAATATATTATTATTATTTTAAATTTCAATTATTATGATTTTTGAAAACAATTTGATAAATTATTAATTATACACTACAATAAATTAAAGAACTATTTTGAAATTTTAAAAAATTTAAGAACCATTTTATAAATTTAAAAAATGATTTAAAACAGTACCCAATATTAATCAGTATCGTAATAAAATTAAATCCGGTATGAATGCTGGTGCAGTATTCATAATGTATCATAACAAATACAAATTCTAGTTTGCACACGTTAATTATTTTATGGAAACCAAGTTAGAATCTAAGCATGCAATGTTTATTAATTGTTTAATATATTTTTATTAAATATAACAATCGATTGACATAAATAAAAGACTTAGTGTGAAACACAAAGCATAGGAGCTTAAGAACGTTTAGTGGGTGTGCCTCATAAAATTTATCGGTCCACTCTTCTTCTAGTTGTACTAGAGTTTGGACCATAAGACAACTTTATAACATTACCTTTTCCTTTTTGCATGATTCAGCCTCCCAATCTCAACTACACCTTATTCACTTAAAAAACTGTAAATTCATTAAAATTTACTTGGAGTACTGCCTCTTTCACTTTCATCCGTACTTGGTGCCTGGAAATGAATCCATTGTATGCAAAAAAAATCAATTTCGAGGGTCTGCAGCTTACTGCGTAATCTACATAGCTTTTTCATACTACTGCTACAAAGCAAGCAGTCCGACTTCGAAACTGTCCGTAGTGCATACTCGGTAAGCACGATCCAGGAGCCAGCCATGTTTATATCTAAATATGTTAACTACGAACAAACTCTTCCAACGTCAAAACTGAGTGGAATCAACAGAAACCACAACCATTATGTGATATACACATCAAGTTTTAGATAGCTTACACCAAGTCCTAATTCTGCAACTGTTTTATGCTATGAATCTTCCCCTGCTGCATCCACCTTTTCTTTTTGAACAGCTTTTCCCATCTGCGGTCGCTTTGAAGCTGTGAGAAATCAGGAGCAAATAAGAAGACTAAAGATTGAATCACCAGAGCAGGACAGTGTATCCTTTAACAGAAAACAGAAGCGATGGCATCCGACAGTTCATGGCAATGAGAGAAACCAGTATATCATCATTGACTCTCATGAAAGCCCACTAGATAATGAAAAGCAATCAATTTGTACAGTCAAGGAAAACAAAACCATGACCAGGATCGGCATTTGTGTGAACAAAAGTTGACAAAAAACTGCAGCTTATCAGGAAAAGAATGGCCCAAAAAGAAAAGGAAGACAATAGCAAACTTGTATTAATGAAAGAAAGGAAATAGGCACCCAGATAACAGACGTAATGCTGATTTGATAGTAGAGGAAATAAGAAGGAAACTATATTAGACAAGTACAGTACTCACATCGAAGAGAAGATCCGGCAAGACAAGTCAACCTGGATTTTGTGTTGACCTCAGCCAATGGATTTGGCTTCTCCTTGAAAGCCATGCGAACATCCCAAACACGAATAACCCCATCCGATGAAGCAGATGCCAATAGATATGGATCATCAGCACCAACACCATCATTTCTTGTCAGAATTACAATACCTTTAATGCGAGCAGAATGCGCATCCTCAATACAATATGCACTTTTACCACTTTTTGTATCCCATGCAGTGAGGTTCCGATCCTCACCCCCACTAAACAGAAGTCCATTCTGCCAAAATTAAAGCGAATAAATATAGGGACTTAAAAAGCTTATTAAAAAGTATAATGAACTTAGCTAATAAGAATATAAGAACCCAAATCAGTGCTTTAAATTGATCTTCTATTAGTATCATGTTTTGTCTTTTCCAAGTACACTGACTTTCCGGTGGTTAGAGATACGAAAATTGGTATAGCATCTTAAGAAAAAACTTGAGCTTCCCAAGTTGGGTATTTCTGGTGATGTTTGGATTAAATTACTCAACTGATTTTTGCGTATTTTCAAAATTAAACAATCAATTGATCAAGCATATAGACAACAGATATTGATAGTCCTGAGTTTAGTAAGACAAGGCACTGTTTCCCCTATCATCTGCATTTTGTAAACATTGTGGATAGCTTGTTTGTATAGCAAATTTACTGTATGATTGTGGAGTCTATTATGCTGCCACCCTCTTTTGTCAAGCACAACTTAGATATACAGTATACAGAAGAAAGATTTGAAATTGTTAAAGAAAGAAAACTCCATTTTGGAAGACCCATTATCTTCAGTAAATAAATCTAACCCATATCATACTGTTTGTAACTTGTCTATGCTCTTACCAAAAGCCATACCTATAAGTTTGTGCAGCTTATAAACAGCTCTCACAAAACTAGTAAAAGAATAAGTATTTCCATGTGAGGAGGAAATTTGCTACATCAAATGAAAATCTCTTGCACAAGGCCAGAGAAGCCCTAAATGAAACAAACTTCATCTCTAAAGTAACAAAAACCTAATCTTTATTGATATTTTCTATTGAAACGAGATTAACATGCAAGCCCGAAACCTTACTTCAGCCGCTTAACATTTACCAATTATTTCCAAAATCATCAAACATGAGGTTCAAAAATCAAAAACTAACCTCACCAGGCGCAGCACAAAGAACTCTTTTAGGACACTCAAGCTCAACAACCAGCCTCGCATCTTCAGCCTCATGAACACCAATTTTCTGCTCAGTAACCATTAAAAACCTCTCACCACCCAGATCAAACTTCAACAAACTAGCCTCCTTCCCCAACCGACAATAAAAACTCCTCCTTCCCCTCACCAAATTCAACATCGCCAAGCACTCGTCTCTCCCAACAGAAATCGCCAGCTTCCCAGAGGGGTGGACCGACAGGTCGTTGATGGCCTTCTTGTGGGCTTTGACGGTCTTGAGATGGACAAAAGGATCAGCGTCGAAGATGCAGACGGAGCCGTCAGCGGCGGCGGAAAGAAGGTTGCGGGGAAAGGAGAGGGAGGGAGGAGTGAAGAAGGAGAGTGAGGTGACGGAAGCGGTGTGGTGGTGGAGGGATCCAAGGGAGGCGGCGGAAGATAGGTCATAGAGGTGGATGGTGTCGTCGGACGAGCCCGAGGCTGCTACAGGTCCGGCGGCAGCGGCGGTGGTGATGGGGCCGAGGTGGGATGGGTATGAGAAGGTTTGGGTGAGAGTGAGGGTGTTCTGGGAGAGATCGTGTTTTGAGGGTTTGAGTTTGAAACCCCATATGAATTTCTCGTACGACCCTGCTATTAGACTCATTACGATGGTGGCAAGCGGCGACGACGGCGAAGTGGGTGTCTGAGGAGGCGTTTGTAAGGGTTTAAGGAAATAATGTCACAGTCGGAGGCAAATCTTAGAAAAATAAAAACAAACTAAATAATGATAAATGCAATTATTAGGCATACGAGGCTCATAACTAATGACATTTATAATTATTGCAATTTTCTGTATTAGTCATAACTAATGACATTTATAATTATTGCAATTTTTCTGTATTATGTTTAAGAATTGTGCCTTTCTGAACTTTAGATTTATATGCCCTAAAAGAAGAAACAACTAGCATTTATTAGAGTACCGTTACAGGCCCTTAACATCTAACTATTATCAGTCCCTCTCAAAGATGCAAAGATTATCTCATTAGAATTTCAACTTTAACCATTACAATTTTTTTTTGGTCCTCCCAGGAGGTGTCTACTGAGCCGAAGCCCGTGACTAATCCCCCTTCACGATACTGATACATCCTTTGCGGGGACTGCCGCTGGCCCAAGAGTTTGATGCGTTCCCAAGGGTAGGGATCGAACCTGAAACCTCTTAGTTTAACTATTACAATGAGTCATATTATCCTTCAACAAAATCGCATTAGGAACAATTACAAATAAATACCTACTACAACTAGTATTACAACAACCAATTCCTTTGACTAATTGAGTTTTGTTTGAAATTGGCTATGAACACTACATGAATCCAGTTTACAATATGATCAGTTAGCCGATATGTACCTTCTTAACTGCTTTATATAGTCTCTTGTTCCTTTCCCTCTAAATGGAATAGATAACTGTAATAAAGGATGTCTTTATGATCAAACCATCCACCTTACCCTACATAGTACAACCTATGATCATCTCCGACGCCTCCTTCCATGCAAATGTGTAGTTAGCTAATAGTAACATAACCTGAATTTTGCTCCAATGTAGTTGCACTTAAAGTGTAGATTTCTACATTCATTCATGTGCTTACGCAGGACACATATTGGATCGTATACCTCATGCCATTTATCTTTAGTTATGAGCATATTCTTAATCACTAACCAAGTGACAATGCAGTTTTGGGATTTAAAGATTATTTCCAAAGTATTTCACACCAAGACACAACTTTAACATTGTTAATAAGCATATGATGACAAAATATGTTATTAAGTAGACATTTAGAATGTACATTCCATATGATGTTATCCTTCCTTAGCCCTTCATAAATGTTTGGAGCAAGGAAAAACCTTTGAAATTTCCAACCCAATCTCCATTTTGGATTAATGATGATACTCTAGCATTAACATAAATTCTACGTCTGAGTTGAGCAAGTTCTGCTCTATGGATGAGTGGACTAAAGTTGGTTCAATTATCAAACCAGAATCATATATCCTCTCCATCTCCCAATTGATGCTTGATATGAGGATAAATCATGTCTCGTAGGCTAAGCATATGGTTGAATATCCAATAATAATCTTTAGAATTATCCAGCCAAAAACTCTTATCTTTTAGATGATATTTATTAACCCCTTTGATCCACAGTGCTTTACTATTAGTGAATAGTCTACAGATCCTCCTACAAATTAAAACTATCTACATTTAAGTAATCGAGATGATCCCCAATCCTCCTTGCGTCTTTGGAATAGTAATGTCACACCATTTCACTTTTTCCTGCTTATAGTTATCTGTTTTCCATGACCACAAGAAGGCTTTTAGTACTCTTATCAATTTTCTTGATGTCTCTCTTCGACAATACCATATGATCAGACCAATGGAGGTGCATACTACTCAATACTGAATTGATTAGATTACTCTAGCTACCATGGATAAAAACTTATGTTGCCAAGCCTTAACTCGTCCTTTGCTCTTCTTAATCAATGGAATGAAATTAGAAAACTTTGGCTTATTGGCATTAATAAGCACTCCCAGTTACTTCAATGGAAGAGAATATAACGAAAAATCAGCCATTCTATAGATCTAGTCTTGATTGCTAACATCCAAGGATATATACAATCCACTTTTCTCCATATTCACCTTAAGTCCATACCAATCCGCAAAAACCTACAACATGTTCACAACATTCAGATTAAATGCTCCTTTGCTTTACCATGAAGAAGTAAATCATCTGCATAAATTAGATAAAAGAGTTTAATGGGTCTACATTTGTGATGATACTAAAATTTGACATTGCAATCAGGAAGTCTAGAGATAAGTTTGGAAACCCCTTCCATTGCTAAGGTAAATAAGTATGGAGACAAGGGTTCCCCTTGTCCAAAGCCTCTAGCAGTAGCGAAAGGTGGCATTGGGACACCATTCACCAAAATACTGAAGGAAGTGGATTGGAAGCATTGTACAATCCAATTTCTGAATGTTAATGGAAAACTAGTAGCTTCCAAACACTCTTATAAATAAAGCCAGTTGATAGTGTCATAAGCCTTGAAAAAATAAATCTTTAATAAGCAACTTTGAATATTCTTACCAAATTTGTAATCCCTCAATATCTCCCGTAGTATAAGTATGTTGTCACCAATATTTCTCCTAGGTAAGAATTCCCCTTGAGCTATGTTAAACATTTCTTATGGAACTATTTTCAATCTTACCGCCAGAAGTTTAGCAATGAATTTATAAACAGTTGTGTAATAGGAGATGAGTCTGAATTCAGATATATAAGAAAGGTTTTTCTTCTTGGGAATAAGACATATATAAGTGTGGTTTATTTCCTTGAGCAACTTAATAGAGGAGAAAATTTCAAAACTGCTTCAATAAAAAGTCTACCTGTGATATCCCACGATTTCTGAAAGAACAAGGTTGCAAAACCATCGAGATTAGAAGCATTTGCTAGACTGAGGCTAAACAGAGCTTCTTTGACTTCTTAAGGGGTAAAGGGAGCAATGAGCATGTCATCTTGAGCCTGAGTGGGGGTAAAATAAAGTCATCTTTGACAATGAAGCCCTGAAGCTATTTGTTAGAATGCCCTATGAGCTGTTGGAAATACTCTCTTATGAAGCACAGTAATTCTTGCTAACTTGATTTCACATTTACCCGACCATCCTTCAATTCAGAGATAGTATTTGTGTTCTTTCTTGCAAGAATAGTTTTCATTATGAAAAAGAAAAAATCCTCTTGGCATTCTTTCCTCCTCTGTAATTCTCCATTTCTAAGTGCCTCATTATAAGGATCATTATAACATGTCCCATGTGCTTTTTCCAACCTCAATTTGATGTCACCAATGTAACATCCCGTTACTGTTAGCAAGGGTATTATGATAAATTTGGTCAGATTGATAGGATTGCACTGCATTCACTGACTGAGCATGTTACTGGCCTCTAATTATAGAGGAACAGGTTTATTGCATATG
>JAOTIZ010000003.1:28494946-28516765 GCA_027123425.1 Erythroxylum panamense | reverse complement strand
GCGAAATTTTCTGGTAGTGCACCTTTATCGTGGGATACGTGTCGGAGCGACCTTCGGGCGTCCCGATATGTACCCTATGGTGAGGGGGCGCTACAACCAAGGCTTTGGGCCTTCTCTTTAATAAATTGCTCGATAGCTCTTTTGACAATTCTAAGCTTCTACATCAATTAAAAGGCCTTGAATCCTTACATCTGTTGACTCCAACATTCACTAATCAGTTCCATAAAACCTTCCAGTTGTGTGGCACCATTGAAAAATCAAAACTAAGCTCCAACTTTAACATGTTCTTTCATCTTCTAAATATGAATAAAAGAATGGTCTATAAGTTGATTTTCTCCTAAATGTATTAGGAAATCTGCCAAGCCATGCTTGATTTACTAGAGCTCTATCAAGCTTCTTCCTTAATAGCATATCTCTGTGTTGCTTGTTAGTCTATGTAAACAACCTACTTATAGCTTGTAGGTCCAGCAGCTGAGCATGCTAGAAAAGATGACAAAGCTCTCAGGTAAACCCCATTCTATGACTAGCTCCACCTTTTATTTCATTAGAAGGAGTAATTAAAATCTCCAACTACTAAGTAAGGATTTTACATACCTGATTGAATAAGACGTATATTGGTCCATAATTGTGCCCTTTGAAAGGTAAAATTGGAAGCATAGATAAAGGTAACATTAAAGGGAGGGGAATCATCTCTCAGCTGGTAATGAAGATGAACTAATCGGTCACTGATTTTGCTAATTGTTACCCCAATGCATTTTGAATTGTATAGGCAGATAATACGCTCATTATAGTGATTTGAATGATTAGTAATTGTCTTCCATTGAACACCCAAAAAGGACATTTCATTCTGAATAGTTGGAGCCTTTATTTTAGTTTACAGGAGGCCTGCCATGATTGGTTTTCAATCCCTTACCACTTCCTTGACTGTGGACTATTTAAAAGGGCCATTTAACCCTCTTATATTCCACACTAATACTTTCATTTATGGGGAAACCCCCTTCGATTTAGCCTTCTACCTAACTGACCTTCTCTAAGAGTTAGTAGGAGAACCCTAAGAAGACTTAGCTCCTCCATCAGTACAAGTATTCTCCTTCTGTATCAATCTTTGATGTTTAGTAATTACACCATCAGATTGTTCCTCTTGCATAGAAGTTGACAAATCATCAGCAGGTTGATCAGCCACTGCATTCCTTTCTACTCCTTGTTCACTAATGATATGTTGTTCCATATTGTCACACTCAAAAGAAATGCGTCCGTCCTAATCCATTGTAGAGCCTCCAATTAGCTAGCAGTGCATTGCATTTGCAATCCTAGAAGACTCATCCAGATTCTATCTCAGTATGTTGTTTGTATTAGCAATTGTTTGATCATTATGCACAACAGTGTTGCCAACCAAAGTTTCCTCATATTGATCATCAAATTCAATTTGTGCTACCTCTTTATTAACATCACTCTGGTTTGGCCTTATGTCTTCAGAAACATCTATTGGTCTCTCTGGAATAGTCTCTGCAATATCTCTATGTTATTGGAAAGATTGATTCAAAGTTAAAATTGAAGTTTTTGTTTAAAAATAATATATTTGTTAAAAGATAAAAATTTATCTATTAAGATAAAGTTATTATCTAGTTAGGATTTAAACTTTGGAATTTGATTTGTTTTATCTAGATGTTAGCTAAGTTTGTTATTTCATTCTTTATATATTTAGGCTTTCATGTCAATGTAAAGGGAACCAATCAATAAATTGTTTCTTGCATTATCTCTTTCCTATTGTACTTTATTTTTTTGTTAGTTTCTGGTTCTAAATTCCAACATGGTATCAGAGCTTTAGATCCTTAAGAGACCTATGAGTGATTAAGTGAGAAAGCAAGAAAGCGAAAAGATGGTGGAAGAAGCCCATCTAGCAAAGGTTCCATCATCGAAGAAGGAAGGAAACATTCTCCAATGTAGAAATTACAAGAAACCGGGTCATGAAGAGGAATATTGTTGGCACAAAGGAAAGCCTAAATACTATAACTACAAAAGATTTGGTCATTTGCAAAAGAATTGCAGATTTAAAAAAACAGAACATGCAAATTTGGTTGAAGTGGTTGAAGAAGAAACTCTTTTTTTTTAATTAGTTGAGAGAAATGCTCAACAATGATAAGATGATGACAAAGTGCATCAACAATGGTAAGATGATGAGAAAGTGCATCAATAATGATAAGATGATGAGAAAGTACATCATACAGTAAAGAGAAGTGCTTCAAAAATAAGAAATTTAGAGAGATGTGCTCCATAGAGTTTGAATTTTCTGCAACTTTGAATCAAGGGAGAATGTTGGAAAGATTGATTCAAAGTTAAAATTGAAGTTTTTGTTTAAAAATAAGATATTTGTTAAAAGATAAAATTTTATCTATTAAGATAAAATTATTATCTAGTTAGGATTTAAACTTTTGAATTTAATTTGTTTTATCTAGATGTTAGCTAAGTTTGTTATTTCATTCTCTATATATTTAGGCTTTCATGTTAATGTAAAGGGAACCAATCAATAAATATTTTCTTGCATTATCTCTTTCCTATTCTACTTTATTTTTTTGTTAGTTTCTGGTTCTAAAATCTAACACATGTGAGGGATTATATAATTATTTCTTATTAATCAACTGTTGATATCCTGCATCCTTTTCAATGTTGTCTATTGCATGTTCTAACCTCAATAGGTCTTCTTGCCAACCAGTTTTATACATCCTCCCAGTGGGTATCCATTTCTTAACTACAGCATGTGGCTTCCACAGATAAGTTAACTGAACTTCAGCTTTCACTATCTCCCCCGATTCACCAAGCTTTATAATTGGGAGCCAATTAGGTAGGCTAGACTTGCAACTAATTTCTACACACATCTTAGCATATCCTATCCTTTCCAGTTTGGAAGTCCGGGCATCCATACATAACAACTTACCCAAAAAACTGGGAAGAAAACTCAGGCCTTTAATCGTCTATAATTCAGACGGTAGGTTGTGGAAGTTGACCCAAATCGGAAACACATCAACACATTCTTGACCAAAAGCAATTCCTAGCTTCCACTTTTGAAGAAACATGGATTGGCCCCCAATGCTCCAAGGACCCATCTCAAGTATTTCGGTCAAATTACCACCAGTAGCAGATTTGAAAATAATGATGCCATCATCTATAAGTAAAATCTTTTCCTAACCCTTCTTGCTTCATCGTGCACTAGCCCAAGCATTGACAATTGGAAATGCAGGATGTTTGCTCCAGAAGGAACCCACTAATGCATTCGGCCATGCTCGTTCCCCCGCATGCAATAGTTCCATAAGAGGACAAACGATGCCATCCTTTATGACATCTTTATAGTGTTTCAACTGTACCTTAGGTTGCTGCAGATTAAGTTTCTTGCTCCAAGCGCTAGCATTATGGGAGGACCTGTGTGAATTAGGAACATTGGACACTCAGAAAAAAAAAAAACCCCACTCCAAAAAATTTTCTATTGTATGACATCTCTCGACAAAGCTGGAAACTCCTCCATAGCTTTATTAAGGGTAAAATGAGTTATTTAATGTTTTCTATCGTTTAAACTAGAAGTAGTCGATCTTACAATCATATTCACCCAGCCCAAATTGTTAATTGCAAACAAACCACATGCTTTAACATAATATGGTATAATAAGAAATAGTCTTCTTATCATAACTAGACATCATCAGTTAGAACCAATCAAGTATAGATGATACTCCAACTCCAAAATAACTCATTTTAACATTAAGAATATTAAAGAAACCTACTACGAAGAAATTTTGTTTAACTACATCTAAAAAAAAGTACATCAATTTTTAATTTTACTAAAAATTTGAATGTTAAAAATTTTGTGGAAATCTTCATTTTTGCACACAATTTTCTTAATTTTCCTCATTAAAATGATTATGAAGTAAATATATGGACAACATTTTCATATGGATAACAACTTCACATGAGGGGATTGGTAATTAACACATTATATCAATAGTATATGTCAAAGTTAAAAGCCACTTTTGAACTTTAATGTTTGAAATAAAATAGAGATTAGACCCTCATGTTCGAAAATATATTAAAAAAAAAGTACTTAAACATTTTAAAATCATCTAAATTAAATGTAAAACTGATGACACTCTTGACTACATTAAAGATCCATAAATTAAGTGTTATGTTATGTGCTAATTTTTCTAAATATCTTTGTTCGAGACCCATAATGACATGTTGAATTAACTCCAATTTCATAATTACTCCAATATGAAATCCCTAGCTAATAAAAAATTCCCAAATCTGGAACTTCTTTTTTTGACCACTAACATGCTACATACTCATTTATCTTGCTAAGATTATTGTATTTAGACCATTAAGATTTGAAGATATCGTCCAAAGTAGAGCTAGTAAGGAACATACTAAAATCTTGAGTTCTTATTTTGTACCTAGTGTTTCCACTTTCAAGTTGGCCATTCTTATTGACAAGAATGCAAGAAAATAAAGCAATCACAAACACAAAGATTTAGAGACAGAAAGGAGAGAAATTGAGTCTTATTTTTAGGATATAGTAATTTGAAATAAAAAAATTCAAAGATTACAAAAAAACTAAAGAAAATCCCAAAAACCTAACTCTAAAGGAAAATAAATAATATTGCAACCAAAATCTCGCAAATTAAAAAATACAGATCATACTTTTATGGAAAAAGAGGAACAAACCCACAAGTCTAACCATAATTTCAACTAGATAGAGAGATATTCATGATGTGATTGAAGTGAGAAATTAAGTAGGATTCCAATTTTGCTCAAACCAATGTTGTTTATTATTTAAATAGAGAAGGTTTGAAATTAAGA
The DNA here is from genome assembly GCA_027123425.1 of Erythroxylum panamense. Taxonomy (NCBI): domain Eukaryota; kingdom Viridiplantae; phylum Streptophyta; class Magnoliopsida; order Malpighiales; family Erythroxylaceae; genus Erythroxylum; species Erythroxylum panamense. The sequence goes on along the minus strand of JAOTIZ010000003.1, from coordinate 28,511,923 downwards.
TTAATTTTAGTTATTAGGATCCCACAGAAAGAAAAGGTTTAAAAAATAACCAGGTCAATAGTGATATTATACTTAACTAATGAATTATTAATGAAGCTAAAAGGGTTTTATAAGTTGAAGGTTTTTTAAATGTTAAAGATTTTTATACACTTTAAATTGTTAGAATTCGACATGCATTTTAATGCAAACATTATAATTCAAAAGAATTAGTTTCTTATATACAAACACATTAATTTATTAATTTATTATATTTAGAAAGATTAAGAGTACATTTTGAACATCAACATTTACAATATAATACAATTTTAATCTTAACATTTTGAAGCGTTCAAACTGAACTATAACATTTTCAAAACATCTAAAACAAACCTTAAGTAGACAGAAGATTTGATGGAGGTTAACTCCCTATTAATTAAATTTTATGTAAATGCTGACGTGATATTATTTTTATTTTTAATTTAAGAGTATGATCTACTATCACATGACAGTGAGACAAACTTTTTGGTTAATTGAAAATTTTATCTTCATTGACTTATATTATTAATTAACATATTAAATCCCTAATTATTACATTCCCTAATTGATAAACAAATATTTTTAGTAATTTTCTGAATTTGGATAATAATTAATTACAATTTTAATGAGTTTACAGTTAAGTAAATTGAAATTGATTCGGTTAAAGATAATAAAGAAGCTCGATAAAAGATCTGGTTTAATGGGCTAAAGTTCAACAAAGAAAATAGATCTTAATTAATATAGACCGAGCATGCATTGGGCTTGATCCCCCTCTCCAAAATAACCCTCTTTTTTATAATTTCCCAATATCGTAATCTTTTTACTATTCCTTTAGAGCGTATAAACCATTTTTGTAGGGAGGTCTAATACAATTATTATATATAATTGCTAAGGTCTCCTGTTGTCTGCTTAGATAAGTTCGTGAATAGTTGGATTCTCTGACTAGTTAAGACGTTCACGCATTATGAAAGACGCAGAAAGACATTAACGACATTCGATTAAGCTACTTTTATAAAGATCATCAAGAAAGTTTGAAGGTTTAGGTGTAGAAAAGCTCGGTCGAAGATATGGAAAGTAAATTAGATATTTTCTACATTGTTTTCATTTATTCACTTTTACATTTCATCTTGGGCACATAACTAAAGCTTGTGTTATGCATTACACATGGTATCAGAGTGGTTACATGATTGTGTGAATATAAACAGAGAAAATGCCAAAATTACCTTATTTGCTTTCCATATCTTTGAATAAGCTTTTCAACGCTGAAATCTTCAAACTTTCTCGATGATGTTTGTGAAAGTCATTTAACCAAATGTTGTTAATGTCTTTCTTAATGCATGAATCTTTTAACGGGTCAGAGAATCCAAACGTTCACAAACTTATGTAAGTAGACAACATGAGACCTTATTAACTATATATAGTAAATTTATTTGACTTCCACATCATAAGCCCAATGTATGTCGGGTCCACATTGATTAGGGCTCATTTTCTTCACAGGACTTCAGTCTATTGAACCAAATCCTTTATCAGGCTTCTTTATCATATTTAACTATATCAAATTCAATTCACTTAACCATAAGCTTGTTAAAAATCATAACTAATTATTGTACAAATTCAGAAAATTACTAGCAATATCCTCCTTGGACAAAAATTAATTACAATAGTTGTAACAATAATAAAACCAATAAAAGTGGTTAAGCTAAACCAATGTATAGGTCAACCAAGTTTAAGAACCATTTGATCCAAAGATAATGAAAGTCCATCATTATATCCCGTAAGGCTTTTGATACCGAAAAATATTAAACGCATGTATCATGTGTGACAAAGATCCAATACAATTACGCATATCTAATACCTTACTAACATAAATGACAAAATGAAATCTGATAAATTGGGATGACACTTGTTTGATCTGAAACGTATCATCTTTCCATTTGTAGATCTCAATTTCTCTTAACTTTTTGCTAAAATGCAATAAAGAAAGTTGTTTTCTCTCACTAAATATTAGACCACATTTATGGAATTAAATACTTATATCCCTTATATATCAAATCCATAGATTTACATATATATATGTATGTGATATAATGACATAGGCTCAAGGTCAGTATGTATATAAATGCCTAATGACCTTTAAAATGATTAAGATCAACATAGATCTTAAGACTTTCACCTGTATTATGACAATGTACAACGAGTAGTATGACTAAGGACAAAATAATGATCATTAATATGTACAATATATGAGATTTGTATAAATGTATCAAGAGCAAAAATAATGATCCCTAACTAGCAGTGTCTAAGGACTTTAATACACCATACTGTACATATATCTCTTAAAAATTAGTGGGCAAAGTCCTTTAATCAAAGTATCAGCAAGCATATCCTTAGTCCTCAGATGTTCCACCTCAATGTTAACTTTCTGGACTAATTCCTTTTAGGTCAAATATTTGACCTTCAAATGCTTAGACCTTATGATGTTTTTATTATTTTTACTGAACAATACAGTAGAAAGATTATCATAATACAACCAAATGGGTCTAGCCACTGAATGAATCACAGATAACTCAAAAATCAAGTTCTTGACCACATTTGTAGTAACCCCATAGCATGCCACAAACTCTGCATACATAGTTGAGGAAGTCACCAGTTTATGCTTGACACTTTTTCACGATACTACACCATCCGCTAAGATAAAAATGTACCCTGATGTGAACTTTCTGTCATTTGGACACATAGCAAAATCTAAATTTGTATAGCCTATGAGGTCTAGACTTTTGATTTTTTAATGTCAACATATAATCTTTAGTTCCTTTTAGATATCTCAAGACTCGTTTAACTGCATTCCAATGGTCTATTCCTAGGTTAGTCAGATGCCTACCTAGTAGTTTAACAACAGATACAACTTCTCTATTGAAAATTAATGTAGGTTAACACGAGATTTGACACAAGAATGTGTTCTTACCATGTTAACTTGGAAACCTATAAAATAACATTGCACTAATCCAAGACTCATCAATAGAGGTTAGTCAAGATTCAACAACATAAATTTCAAAGCATGAATTTAACACTAGGAACACTTAAAAAAACTAATGAGAACAACTTAGATTTTGAAAACAAATGAAATCAAAGCATAGTAAACAAATAAATATTAGGTTGCCTCCCAACAAGCGCTAGTGTAAGGTCATGAGGTTGAACCCTTGAATAATATAAAAATTAAGGTAGGATCATAAAGGATGGAAAGGATATATACAATTCCTTCCTTGATTCGGTCTCCCTCTATGAAATACGAACCATTGTCATTAATTGCAACTTTAGGAATTTTGATCATTAGCGAGATTACTTTTCTTTTAAGAATCTTGCTGCCACTTTAGCATCATTAGTTGTGGATATTATTAATTTCACTTATTTGGACATATAATCCACTGCTATAAGGATATACTTATCACTATATGATGATGGAAAATGGTACATAAAGTCTACTTCCTAAACATCAAAGTTCTCGACCTCTAAGATATTATTGAGAGGCATCTCTTTTTTTCTTAAAATATTATTAGTTCTCGACCTCTAAAATATTATTGAGGCCCAAAAGGTAAAGACAAAATAATAGGCTCGGGCCATCTTGGACCCAGGCCCGCCCGATACATTGTCACCCTGAATGGTAACATTAAATTTAACAAAGGTACGATATACAAGAATCTTTCTTCTCTTTATGAAAATTAAGTCTTTATTATGAAAATACGGATAGCAGTAAAGACGGTCATGAAGGACTCTACCTTACTGTAAAACAATGGAAGAAAAGGTTGCTTTGACATGTTTAATTTTATTTAAACTTTAAACCATTAATATTATGTTAAAAATGGAAAAGGAAATAGGAACCTTTACCAAACAAAGCCAACAGGATTCCAAAATTCTGGGCAGAGACAATCCCTCGCTTCGCGTCTCACCTTCCTCTCTGTCTTCTTACGGTTGTTGTGCTTCATCTTTCCATTTCAATTCTTAATCTCTGACTCCGATCCCTTTTGCTTCCATCCATCAATCTATTTTTTTTGCTGGCCAACACTCTGAAGAATAGGAGAGTCGCTGTGAAAACAGTTCCTGCTTCGTTTTCTTGGTACAACTCTCCATATTCCTGCCCTCTGTTTCCTTTTGTAGGAAAATCACGGCTTTACATGAATTTGCCTTAGAGCTAGCTTAGTCGGAGTGACCCTTTTCATCTTGCTTTCATATAGTTCGTAATATGGGAGTTCTAATGATCATTTAGAACCTTGATAATAACTGCTTAGAGCTTGTAAAGAAATAGTTTTGAAGATATTCTTTTAGATTTATTTGAATTATGTGCTTATGTTGTTCCTGTGTGATTTAGGATTGTAAAATGAAGACACCGTTGTTGGAAATGCAGTGTTGATCTTGAAATCTTGTAAATTGGGGGTATCTTGGTGCTACTGAAGAGATTTCATTAATGGATGTGGATGGTGGAAGTACTTCATCTGATTCCACCGGAGTTCGCACTATTCCGATACATACAGGACGAAATAGAAGTAATTGGCGTCAGCGCTTTGAATTGCTTTCACTTTTTACTTCGTATGGGGTATAATTATATGATTGTGGCCATCAATTTTGTCTTGTTTTGTTGTCAGCTTTCTACCAGTTTACCCAACAAAGCCTTCCAGCTTGTAAACCTGTCCTTACACCAGCATGGGTAAGTGCAAATAGGCTACAACTGATATGTTTTTGGCTGAGGATAGTCTTTTTATTTTTTTAACGTTTATCTCAATCTTCTCATTATCAAAATATCCTTTGTTTATGGATCCTGATGAAGTGTTCATTTGGTAGGTTATATCTATATTTTTGTTGATGGGTTTTACGTTCGTTCCTGTTGGGCTCATCACTCTTCGACTTTCCCGTAGTGTGAGTAGCATTTTTGCTTAATAATTTCTTAAAAAGATGTCTCCTCTTTTCTTGCTATAAAATTTTTTGGCAGAATATTATTTAACGTTATGTTGGTTTCTAGGTCATTGAGATTGTTGATCGCTATGATGCAGAATGTGTACCTGAGGCCTTTAAAGGCAACAAAGTTTCTTATATCAAAGATGACTCAATTTCCAAAAATTGTTCTAGGCAGTTGAAGGTGATGCTTTTTGTTGGCGTTGCCTTTATCTCATATTGATTCTCTACAATTTGCTCATGAATCAGTTATCTTTGAAGTAGAAGGATATCTAGCTGGAATGTGTTGCTTAATCTTTCTCTTCAATTAAAAATAGCCTTTGATGGTGATGTTCATAAACCTCTCAACAGCACCTGTGATGAAGAAAATTTCAGTATTGACACTTTTGCTTTACATGATTTGTCATGCAGGTGACCAAATATATGAAAGCTCCAATATACATATACTATCAGCTTGATAATTTCTATCAAAACCACCGTAGGTGAGTTTTTGTCTTTATTGCCTATTGCCTTAATTTGGTTAAGAAGTTTTAGTTTTGTTCCTTCAGTTTTGTGTACTGTTGATAAAAATGTTGGGTGAGCTAATAACACTTCATTTTCATTGAAGCAAACTATTGTCGAAATTTCAGCTGGGATATATTCAGACCATATTTGATTTGAAAAAAATCTTTTGATCCTAATATTGGTTCCTCTGGAAATTTTGTTTCCTGTTTTTTTATATGATTTATGATATGCAATTTCTGAGTGTTATTCCCAGCATTCCCAGATTCATGAATTTGTACATTGAAAACTTCTGAATCTTTTTCAGATACGTAAAGAGCAGAAGTGATCAGCAGCTCTTGCATGGGCTGAAGTACAACCACACAAGCTCCTGTGAACCCCAGCAATCTAATAACGGCCTACCTATCATCCCTTGTGGGTTGATAGCGTGGAGCTTATTTAATGACACATATACATTTGTTCGTGGTGGTGTAGAATTAAGGATCAACAGAAAAAACATTGCATGGAAAAGTGATCGTGATCACAAATTTGGAAAGCAAGTATATCCCTTCAATTTCCAGAATGGAACACTGATAGGTGGTGGAAAGCTGGATCAAAATATTCCCGTAAGTGTTAATGGACTGGGACATGGCATTATTGCACTTCATATATATATATTTTTAAATCTATTAATAAATTCTTAACAACTTAATTGCTGCAACATCCAAAAGAAATTACCTTGGAACAAGTTTTCACTTTCTTTTGTCTTTGAATGCCCACTCTGTCTTAAGAGATAATAGCCCCAAAATAGATTTCAAATTCCCCCCTAGAGACCAGGACTCTGTATTTGCATGGCTCAACACCCATGCCAATTTCCATTGTATTTACTCTATCGTTTATTGAACCTATTATGCTCTTCAGTGGTATTTTGTGAGTTATCTTGACGAAACACCCTCTACCATGCCTGCATGCCCTTCAATTCTTTTAAGAGCTGTATACCCGGCGATAACTGTTTCTATAGATTCTGCTGAAAAAGTATTGATTTATCATCTATTATTTTATTTCTTTCCTTTTCATGCCTTTGGCTTTTGGTTGATTGTTTTTAACAGTTAAGCAATCAAGAAGATCTGATTGTGTGGATGCGGACTGCTGCCCTTCCAAGCTTCCGGAAGTTATATGGGAGAATTGAAGAGGATTTAGAAGAAGATGATGTCATTGATGTCAAGCTGACGAATAACTATAATGCATACAGCTTTGGGGGAAAAAAGAAACTTGTTATTTCAACATCGAGTTGGTTGGGAGGGAGGAATGACTTCCTTGGGGTTGCCTGCATTTTTATTGGTTCTTCTTCTATAGTCATTGCACTTGCTTTCATATTGCTACACGTTAATAATCCAAGGTAATGGATTTGTACAAATATTACTCAAAATCTACATGTTTATTTGCCAACACAACTGAATGTTGAAACATTACATTAAGCAATCTTCAGGCTGGTGATTGTTGAATTTCTTGTGGCATAACTTCCACCTATGGTATATCTAAAAAAGGATACCTTTGAAAATATATTTGTGCAAAATGCTTATTTTATTGGATCTGTCATGCACACCAAACTTTTTTTTTATCTGCTACTAAAACTCTGTAGTCCACCTATGATGCATTTTGTTTTCAGACCATATGGAGACACAGCATACATATCCTGGAATAGAAAAGGCACTTCTAGCTGAAGAAGGTGGTGTTATGTCCGATCAATCTTACATGTTCATGTATAAAACTTCCTGACCTAGAGGTACATTTTGGAGAGCTACCGTGACACAGTTCTGAGTATATACCCTGTTGACTGTTGCAGCTAGTATTGTTAGGTTTTATTACCCAGAGATTATGGCAACTCTGAAAGAAGCCTCCAATGGCTAACTTAAGCCATTCACATGTATGCCAAGATGTTTCTTTAGAAGCGCATTCCAGGAGTTAACTCCTTGAGGGAAGTAATCCCACAACATCTGCTTGTAGACTATCAAATTATGTAACGTATCCCAGGGAATGCTGAAGCCGTTTGAGCTTCGGGGACTAGTGAAGAGGAGGTTTGGACAGATGCTGGTGGTGTATTTACAATGTTTACTGGTTACAGATTTTGTAATCACTAATGTCTTCCAGTTAGAAGGGAAGACAGAGTATAGGTGTAGTGGTTGGAATGTTGGATAGTAGGGTTGCTTGCTTCGTGGTGGCATTGAATATCGTAATTGCAGTTGATTGGGTGAGCTAGATGGCCTCTGGTCATCACATCATAAGTGACCTTTATTTGCATTTACTGATGCAGCTCATATGTGTATCTCGCGCAATACTTGAAGAATGATGATTCCTGCGTGCTTGTTCCCTAGATTGCTGTTGATTGAGTATCTAATAGGAGAAAACTGTCAATTCAGGACGTAGCTAATCTGAACTGAAAAGATGAGCTAGCTACCTAATCAAAGTATCTGCATATGCAATTCGCATGAAAAAGGCCACAAATTATATTTCTATTACCATGCGTAAAAGGGCACCTTAGATTGTGTGAGAAAGGCCGAGTTAATTCCTTATTTGTGGCAAAATTCACTCAACGAGCAATACAAACCTTTTGTTTAACATGAATGCCAATTACCAACTCAGTGAGGCTGTCTTCGTGTTAAGGAATTTACATAAAGATACATAATCTGGCAATTCTTCCAAAGTTCAAAGATTACATACTAGGGAAAGAGATAAAAGATCTGGTTGGTGATTGGAATCCACTCGGCTTGTCCATTTCCTTTATCCGGCGGTCGCGTTCTTCACACCTCCTCCGGTGCTTAACAAAACTCATTTTTCATAAAACAGAATCTTCTGTTTAATATTATGGTGTCTTATTTTATTCTATAAATTTTAACTATTTATTTATGTGAGTTTCGTATTTATTTATGCGAGATTTACGCAAGATCCGCACAAATAAATGGCTAAAATTTGTGAAACAAAATAAAACACCATAAAATTGAACAAAAAATTTAGATTCATTTTTCATAGCCTGAAACGTTTTCTGCTGTTACTCAAGGCTTAGGCCTTTGGGCCGCCTTTTACTGTGAATATCCTTATCTGCTTCAATTATGGAATGGTCAAAAGCACATGCTTAAAATATACAGCTCCCTGTCCAATCAATGAAGTGCACAAGTTCAAACCTGCAATCTCGTGAATCCACCGTCAATATTGTTAATTTAGTCCAGAAACCTTGCCAACACCACACCTTCCATGGCCTTTCCTGGTTCGTTCCTTTGTTTTAGCCAATTTGTCCTCTTTTGGACTTAACTTCTTGTATATATATATTTCTTTCATCACAGCCACTCTTATCTTCACCCGCCACAGACCGTTCCTGGCTCTCTCTCTGGATCCATTGCCTTCGTCTTTCACTACCCAAGGCTCGAGCTTCCTGTTTCACCCACCTTCTCCGCCCTCAAAGTGCCCAACTTTGGATTACAAAAACTTTGGAGTCATCATATTACAACTCTGTTTGGGATTTTGCAGATGAGGAGGGAGGTGAGAAAAATCCACGCTTTCGGTGAAGTAGCACCAGCCCTTTACGTATCTCACAGAAGGTCTTCTAGCAATCCAAGGTTGGAGACCATTATAGAAGAGGACTGTTCTCAAAATATTGAAGTTGCTCGTAAGGGAGGGTTGTTCGTTCTTCCACTAGTTTTGTCTTTGGCTATATTTTTCTCGTTATACAAAGATCTGGTCATGGTGGGAATGGCTTAATTTGATTCATCAGAGGATTGTGAAAGTCTTCATTTGTTTATTGTAAGATTGGAAATGGAGAGAAAAGGAAAATATCAATATTATGCCTACGGTATAGGCTTAGGGATCTCCCAAAGCTTTGTACTAATTTCTGTGGCGGAATGGTTTGAAGATTAGTAAAAATTTTTGCTTTTTCAACATTCTGGCTTTTGCAAATATTAGTTTCTTGTATCTCAAAATTTCTTTTCCTTTTTGTTACTTGATCTCTGAATTGGAACATTTCTTCATAATTATCTGTAACTTGTGGTTCCATGTTTGGATGAATCATAAGACTGTGATGCCAAAAATACTGAAACCATGATGATAATTCTGTTATCAGGCCATTATGCAGCAGCAAGAATTAAAAACTTCTGTCAAAGGTAAAAGAACATGGCTAACCATGTGGTTTTGAGGCTCTTAATTTACTTGTTTGCCTACTGAATGGATGATCAACTGATTGGCATGCATCAATCATTTTGGAAACTAAGTGTTTACAGAAATTTACACCATACAAAACAAGTTGCTAGCTTCTCGTAAAACTAAGTGTTTTTCGTATGACAAGATCATACTATTGTCATTTAGATGAAGAAGCTGCTTTACCTATGCCAAGTATTCCTCACAAACAAAACTTTCCAAGTAATTGACTACTTGAAATCCAGGCATCATTCTGCGCTAGGACTTATTTGAATCGATCCTAATTGTGTCTCAAAAGGTACGCTTACAATACTAATATAGTATCAGAAATATTAGGTTTCACAGTTTATTTTATTCTGTTGGTAACAGAGGAAATTAAGCTAGTACTATGTTTTATCCATTCCCAATAACAAAAGAGAAGTAGAAAGAAATCATCTGAGTACATTCTGTTGATCATTGGAAACAAGCAGCAAGCAAGAGACCACTGAAAGCACAACAGGAACAAAAATCAACACCCTGTTAGGAAAATTTTGAAACCTCTCCGCTCCTTCTTCTGCAATTGTCTCCAATTTGGGAGAATTTGAACGTCTTTGAGCTGATATTAGAAGAGCTGGTGCAACTTCTCCCAAGTGATACATTTTCCTTACCCCCCTCACCATCTTCTCCAATACTTGAACAGAATCTTTGATGGTTACTTTTAGATAATGCAGTGCAGGAAATAGGCTTGAAAGGAAAATGGAGTACAGTAAAAAGCTTTGAATTGAAAGATGGCTTAGGGAAGGTGAATGAGTGCTCACATATATAGGGAGAAAGGAAATGACTAGTTAGTTGGTCATGAAATACCAGACAACCAATGCTTAAAAATGGTTTTAGCCCTTAATTGGAGAGTGACAAGCCAAATGGTTACAGGGTTACTGTGTTAGGGCGACTGGGCAATCTAGAAGGCTTATCCACCAAAAAGGAATTGCTTTCAAGGACGCTAAGTACTAATCTTGGACAACAAAGTTTGGATAAGCAGTCAAAGATAAGTTATTGATAATGAACATATTCTTCTTCAAACAACATGCAAGGTCAATAATGGAACATAACAGTTTCCATTATTGCCTTCCTTGTACCGAGATAGAAGAGTCTTACTGCAGTTGTAGAAATTCTGGTACAAACCTAAATTACGTTTTTCAGTTTTTGAAAACAACTGATCACGAGACACCATCTTGAAGAATATGTGGAAAGGTCCAACCTTTTATGAACTATGATTCTGATTAAGCATAAGTAAAATACTGCTAATGAACCTTAACTGAGACTGCTTCTGCTCTCTTAGCTTTTTTGTTCTTTTTGTTGGAACGAAAGACTGTTCGTTATCTTTTAATTCTACTACTCTTTAACATTCCGTGAAATTTCAGATTTCTCCTAACTTCACATAGTTGACTCTGCCTCGAATGTTGGGTCGTCTTTAGGGACTAAAACGAATACATCGTGCTTGCTAGGAACTTTTCTCAGTTGATTCTGTAACGAATATGCTAAGAATTTAGCAAGAAACCACAACATAGTAGTCCAGTTCAGTTATAGACTTTGTATGATCGTCCATATGTACAGCTTCTGGTTGTTAAATTAGAAGGAAGCTAGAGGAGATGAACAATTCCCTTGTTAATTGTTTCATTGGAAATTGAATAATGTTCTTGAAGTATAGGAAGTTAAATTGAATCCATTTCAACGAACATTTTCATAAACACTTACGTCCGTGATTTTGTTTTTCCCTTTTTTAGAATCTTTGAGTTGTATAAACTCGGCGTCTTATAGAAATTTCATGCATGGCAAATCTATAGGTACCTCCAGAAATGGTTGATCATTAGACATATGAAGATTTGCACCATGTTATCATGGGCTTGAAGTAACTTAATTAAGGGGACAACAAGAGAGGAACACAATTGATGGACTATGGAAGTATACAATCCACGTTTTATAGAAATCAAGTTAATTTAACCTAAAACAGGAGTGCTTCAATCATATTGCAGTGATGTTTTGCCTGAAACAAGTCTATACAACAAGAAATACGAGGCAAAAGAAAGTAGTGCAGGAAGTAAAAACAAGACCCTCTTTGGCAAAACCTCAAAGCTTTGGTTTTGATGAGGTGTTTCTTCAATAATTGTCTCCAACTTAGGACAACTTGAACATCTATGACGAGATACGAAAAGGGATGGTGCCACTTCTCCCAAGAGTTGCATGTGACTGATCACCTCCTTCACCATATTATTTCTGCTTTCTGGGATATAGAACCGGTTTTTAACGTGAGGTGTTGTTTTAATAATGTATAAGAGCGAATGGAAGAGGGTCGTCCATATCTATAGGGAGGGAGGTAGATGATTGCTGGAGATGTTGAAGGAGGTAGTTGGCCCACAAATAGCTAAGTTGACGAGTTCTTAGCCTAAGATTAGACCGTAGCCGAACTCTTTGGATATTTTGTTGGCGACTTTTATTTCCATAGTTCTAGACGTTTTGCTTATGACAAATAGTTCTGAATAACAATAACTTAGATAATGCAATGAACCGTTTTCTTAACTGGCACTGGCACCGGCACCTTCCTCCTCCACGTATATTCAAGCCCCCAATTTTATGTAACAGATCTTCTGTTTAATATTATCCTGTTTTATTCTGTCCATGAAATCTCAATCATTTATTTTGTGGGATCCACGCAGGGTCCACGTAAGACCTGCACAAATTTTATATAAATAAACGGCTGAGATTCATTGGACACAATAAAACAGTAATATTGGACAAGAGATCTGGACTCCAATTTTATTGATAAGTTGAAAAAAATACATCAACCTTTCACGAAAAGATAGGAAAAGTCAACTTATGATAGGGCAGATTAAAAAGATTGTATATTCATTCCCGTACAACTCCAAGGTTTGCAAAATTAACCATAACACAAAGCGTGATTAAATCGATTTCTGTGTTGCTAGAAATATGCTCTTGTATTGTAAGAGTTAGAAAACTGGTTGAAATAAAATCTACACATGATTGATAAGAGAAGAGCAATTCGATGAATCACCATTAGAGAAGGCAACATCAATGGAAGGTCATTTAATATGTTATTGAGAAGAGAAACATATGAAAGCAGATTACAGAGCTCCAGGCTCATCCATTTTGTTATATACATGTCAAAGTTGCTGTCTTTTGAGTTCAGGCAAGCATACATTGTAATTGGCATTACAAGGAAAACCCACTGATAAAGAGATAAGCATATATGAATTCACTGGCACTTCTAGATCATTAATTTCATGTTTCAGGTTCTGTTAAACATTGGTAATAATTGTAACGTATCCATTCAGTTTATTGCAGTTTACCTAATGAAATTACAGTTTTGAAGTTGTCATCTTTTTTTGTTAATCTCTAAAACGTGGAAGGAATTAAGTGCAGAACAATCCTGTATACACTCTTCTATTCCTCCGGCTCAATATCAACATTATACTTGAGCTCAGATATGCATGCATATCTATGAGACATTCTTCAAGTTTCGGGTCGTATGGAACTTCCCATGTTAATAACGAAATCTGTAACAGTAAGGAATACAATCTTCTCAACATGTAACAATAAGTTATAAGAACAGACTGGAAGAGTCTTTCCGTACTTCATTAAGATAAAAGTAAGCACATTGCATTCGCGATTGTGATTCAACTGATGTACAAAAGGGAAAACAAGACTCTAGAAATGAAATATTCAACTGGATCATCAATTCCTATGCAACAAGAAAAAAGAGACTAGAGAAACAAACACAGGAAAGACAAATAAAACCCTCTTTGACACCACCACTTGAACTTGAAACTTCTCTGTTCCTTCTTCAACAATGGTTTCCAATCTTGGACATGAGGAACTTCTTGAACGTGATAGCAGAACCGGGGGAGCAACCGCGTTCAATTTATGCATGTATCTCATACCCTTCTCCATTATGTCTACGCCAAAAGAAACTCTTGTGTTGAGAAAACAAACAAGGGTTCCTGTAACAATTTCCGAGGCTCCTCCTGTGTTCTGATTTTGGATGAAGTCTTGGCATAAATATAATGTAACAGTTAGATATATTCATGTGCACGGTTAGTTGAAAATGTCAAACCGACAGCACATAAATGCTAATTAAAGACTTAAGCTTTGTTCTTGCTTGTTTTGAGTTATTCAACAATCTTCTGGATAAGTGTTGACTCTGTTGAAGTTTCATAACTGCTTCCCTAAAATTTCCCATATGACCTTCTAGATGCTCTAGACCTTCTGATTTTTCCTTCTTCCTTACTTCTAGACCTTTTGGTTCCGCTTAACTAACATAACCAATTCCGTTTAATGACCCAAATAATTGCAATTTCTCAATTTCTCACATAATATCTTTTCGCCTTCTGGAGAAAAGACTGCCCCAATACACAAGACTTCTCGCTTTGTGAATGTTACGAGAGCATCATCAATTGTACCTAACGTTTTTTTGTATTTTACAAAGAAATTATTTCAGTGACTTGAACATGTAATCTTATAGTGAATGGTAAGAAATTTCATGAAAAATTGGGGTTCTATGTCATGACAAGGATGTGGGACTATCCCTCTCAAAGAGGTCACCAGAAAGAAAGGGCAGCGATAAGTTTTGGATAAACACTTTACTGCTTTGCACTTGAGATGTAATGCATTGTCATTTTCATTTGCAATAAAGAAAAAGCATCAAATTTTATTCTTTTCCAAGGAATATTATATTCTCTCTCTTTTAATACTAGTTTGTTGTGTTATTGGACAAATTTCTTAAGACGATCCCAAACAAAAACATTTTAAAGTAGTTTCATGGAATGAATCTTCATCATCATCAAGATTATCGGCAAGTACTTGAACTGTTAAGAGAGATAGATAAGAGAGTCACTCGTTTTTTAGAACTTGACCTGGTAAACACACAGTTATAAGATCTTCAATTCAGATTAAAAAAAAACCTTCTTTCTTGATCAGCAAAGGCAAAACACTTTTTTTTTGTTTTGTGAATGGTAGCAAAGGCATAACTTTGCTAATTCAGAAACTTCAGTTGACATGAAAAAACTAGTACAACCAAATCAACGTACGACATGAGCTTTGGCTAAAACAATCTCATGTGATCGGTCACGTTAAACGACGTTCTACACGCATATGGAGGTAATTCTTGCTGCTTAAACACATCCCCACGGACGCCTTTGAGATGAAAAGGATTTTTGCACTTCTAAGAAACAGATAGACTGAGTTGCCAAGACTGACGAAGATAAACTCTGACCTTTCTCTACGCATTCTTCTTCGACTTCTTCTTCATAAATTGTCTCCAGGGTCTGATGTAATTGAAGTCTGGCAGAGATCGTCACAAAGTGAGCGGGTGCCAACGAAGAAAGTGGCGTCCTGGGAGAGGCATTGGGGCTTCGAATCTTGAGTTGGTGGTGGATGGAGGGTGAGTAAGTCGCCGGAGGTGACTGAAGTCTTTCCATGAGAATGGTGTAACGTTGTGTTGAGGGACAAAGTTAAAAGGACAAAGGGGCCTTCATTAGTTTCGCTAGGCTAAGCTAACTAATTCCACACCGTGGGGCTGGTATATATAGAGAGGTTGTCTTGCTCAATGTCCAATAATAACAAAAAGATTTAAACTTTTCACTTATAAGCTCTCTTTTGGAGGAGGCCTTTGATTACGAGTCACCAAAAAGGAGGGCAGATGGAAATTTTTCTGTTGATGTTCCACGGGTTTCTGGAGATGCTCCTTGGTCGGATTAATTACGGACGTTTCATTTTCAGCGGTAATGTGGAAGTTGACGCTACTAGAAAACTCGAGCCTGCTGGGAACTTGATACTGAATAGAGCTAGTGATCAATCAGCAGCTGACAAATCAGTATGTGACTCCTTGTACACAGAAGTGTACAGACTACGTAGAAACCTGAGAAATCTTAAAGTTTCAGGCCTACTTTCTCTAGGACTCTTTGGGTGGGATCTCAGGAGCTTAAGATCAGTCCATCAAAAATTGGGATACCAAATGTATATCAAAAAAAAGATTTAAAATCAATCTTTTAAATATCATATTCAAAGTTAAATTATTAAGATAAAAGGTTTAAAAAATTCAACCGATATTATATTGTTATAAAATTAATTAAAGATTAAATAAAATTAAATAATTTAAAATATAATTGAAAGAGATTGTGCTTACGCATCAAAGAATTTAAGTTTAATTAAAAATTATTAAATAAAAATTAATTGATTTATTTTGATTTATTAGAATTTATTAATTAATAAAAATTTACCGATTAATTAATAAATTAATCGATTTTTAACAACAAAAATTATTAAAGTAAATTGGATCGAAAAGTTAGATAATTTAAATTTTGTATAGTTAAAACAGTTAAGTCTTTTAATCAGTTTTTAAAACTATTAATTATCGGTGCAATAGAAACAATTTATATCGTAAGCACTTAGTACTAAATAGTGACAAGATTTAGACTACAAGTAATTACACTTCTTTTTTGTATGAACTGATTTATCAAGAAATTAGTTGAACATTAAGCATATATTGAAAATTTGTTGCTAGATTAGAGTTTAGGGGCCAAACTCCTTAATTACATGTTAAAGGGTGCTTATGGAAGATAGTTAATAGTTTAATTGTACAAACATGCAATTCACCATTCCTTCGTAATAGGATGTGTAATAAAAGTAGAAAAATTATTAAAGAAATAAATATATAAAATACGAAAATTTTTAATAAAGATCAACTAATTTAGTGTGTCCATATTTGTGAGTAAAAGTTATTGATATCACTCTATCGATTAATAATAACGATTATAGATATCTTATATATAGACTAAATTTATAAGTATATTTATATGTAAATTTACATAGGCATAATCTAAAATAACTTACTCTTCTTGGTAAACCCAACTTGAAGTAAACATAATTTTAATAAATTCTAGAATCTTTCAAGAAATTTAATTTCATTAAAAAAGACTTTTCAAATTAAGATTCCTGTTATAAACACGATGTGAAATACATCCCAATTTGTGTAATTTATTGTCAAAAAGAACTTGCCCTTACATATGACTATTTAGCTCATTGTCCAAAAAATACACACCTTCACACACGCTAAAGGAATACGTCCTATAACTTTTGTCATACTAATATGCATGTATTTTAACTCATATCTTTACTTCTGCCTTAGCATACAGTCGTGTATCAGGCTATGTTCACTCAAATATTTCCTAGAAACACTTGCATTCATCTAGAAATACTTTAAGATTGGTTGCCTATATATTGTTAGAGTAGTGCCCTAAAGGCAATCCCCTTTAGCGCATTTTGTTCATAGTCATGTACAGACTTTATGAATAA
>JAOTIZ010000003.1:28470394-28487935 GCA_027123425.1 Erythroxylum panamense | reverse complement strand
TTTTTAATGTCTCTAGCATGTTTGAAGATTATTGCCTTATTGATTTCACCATGATTTCAATCCACAACACCTGAAATAATTTATTAACCAATTCTATACATTTTATTATTATCAATACATAAGTAGGATTTAATTTGTCAACCACTATTGGTCCAACAAAATTTTGATGAATCTAGTTGAATATGTTGAATAAGATGCAAAAAGGGTATTCTTTGGTTGCGATCATTTACTATAGATTTTGTTCTACTGCTTGAGTTGAAAAGTTTAAGAGAGTTATTATATGAATTGTTTGATGTCCTACTAGAACCTATTAGTTGATCTAGTTTGTGGTATAATCTTTGATAACCCATTAATCCATTCGTGGTTTTGATTAAGGTTGTTAAAGCATTTCAGTTATATAATGTTAAGAATTTAAAAAATATCTTATCTTTACTTTTTAGGGGCTTTCTTGATTGAATATTTTTGGTTTATATTCTAAATAAATATTGTTGGTATTAGGTAATGTCTCCAAAAAAGCCTAATATGGGTCTTTTTATGGGACTGAACAACATTATCACCAAGAAGGAATTGCCTCCATGCCCATCTAATCGCAAAGGACTGAGTTGATTGAGATTTCAATATCCTATATTTTGATCTACTAATTATAATGTTTAGATTCTTAGTTGGTATGATGAACAAACAAAATACGTTTTAGATCTCTTGTATGATAAGTTAGGATTCTCCACTTGATCACTTAATTAATCAAGCATTTGAATTCTAATTTTTAAGCATCTCCTACCTAGCTTATTTGTGCAAATTTCTCACTTTCTCCTCTAATGATGGCTCTTGTAAAGCCCGTGGTGGTGCTAAAAAAACAAAGTGAATTGTGATTCTCAATTTTAAAATATGCAATGAATTAATCTTTATTTTACAGTTAGAAACTAGTCAGAGGTGTTTCTCAAAACTTTGTATTTGTTTAATTGGAATGAAATAATGATTTTATAATTTTCGAACTCATTATACTGCATAAGTTATATGCATTTCATATATGAGTTTGTGATTTGGCTACACCTACATTCTATACAAATTCGCAGCGATAATCTATACAAATCAAATTAAGAATAGTAAATCATTACAACTCAAAATACAATTTTTAATTTTTATTATAAATCTTAATTGAATAGGTTTTTGTTTTTAGTTTTTATATTAGAAATTTCAACGAAATAAGTTTTATTTTTAATTAAAAATGAAAAAACAAAAACTTAAAGCTATCACAGAAAAACATATAAATATAAGCCAAACTAAATGCACCCTTAATAGTTATTTTTCTTGGTAGTTGTAATTTATGGGTATAAATTAATCATTGGTGAAATGAAATCATATCTCATCTATCTTAGGGAAAAAAAAACTTGAGTGTTAACTTTTTTTTCTAACCTACAAAAAGCTTATGGCTGGCTAGATATTTTGGGCTACTATGCTACTAAGTTCTCCCTTTCTCTTTCTGCATGGGTCATTTTCCTCTAATGAAAGCCGACGGTGGTCGGCTGGAGTTACTCTAACTTATTGCTTTTTATATTTCTCAAAACAAGACCACTTACACTACACCATTTATAGGATTTGAAACTTCCAAGTGCCAAGGCTTTTTTTGCCATAGACGACATGGCACTGGTGTTGAAAAAGCGCGCAGACTATGCACTTTCTATTTCTTATGGTGTCGTGTTTCAGGGAGACACGTTCAGGCAATAATGGCATCATGACTATCCATCCACCCAACACTTTTCAGAGATGCAAGTTGATGCTTCCATAGGACGTACTCGTCTTACGTTTTTTAGCAATCAATGACTCCATTAACTTGTAGAATGGTTTTTAATCTCAAGCTCAACTTAATGATCTTAAAGTAATTAAGTGGGAAACTATTACATGTAATCCATAAGCATGCAGGTTCCGTTGAATAAATCAGAAAACTGCAACATATTTGGTAATATCACAACTCATTAACTACGTACCTATAACTTTTTCGTATGCAGCTCCATAGCTTGATTCAACAATTGATAGCAATCAAATTGGGACACGAGGTTTGGTTCTTTTTTCTTTTGTGAAATAATTTTTAATTTCATTTTTTTATTTTAAATAAAATAAAAATATGCTTAATTATTTGATCAATTAGTTATATTTTTATCATTGATAATAATTACATATTAGATAAATCTTAAAGATATATAATTTTTAATTAAATAAATTTATTTTAATCATTTATATAATATTTATTAACAAATTATTATAAAAATTATTTTACTTTATTAAAACAAATAATTTAGAAATTAAATTTTTATTCATTTTAAATATATTTTAATTACTAAATCAAATTTTGTTTGAAATTTATATATTGAGGATATTTTAAATTTAATTATACTTACTAATAACTATTAATTTAATTTAATTTAAAAATTAAATAAATTATTTAGTAAATTAAATTATTCATAATTCTTATTAATAATTATTTTTAATTAAATAAATATACAATATTAAATTAAATTATTCATAATTCTTATTAATAATTTTTATATTAAATAATATATTTAGTTAGTAGTAAAAAAACAGATAATAAAATTTTTATATAATAAACTTTTTATGATTTTCATAATTTTTAAAAACTGAAAGAAATTAATTAAAATCAAAAAATTAAAAAAAATATTGAATTTAAAAATAAAAATAAAATGGAAAAAACAGAACTTAGATAATAAATTTATTTTGATAATATAGATAATATATCTATATATTTATGTTCTATTTGTAACAGGTTTATGAACGGCTGGAATGGAGGACTTCGTAAATATACAAAACGCATGATTTCTATTGCATTACTTGCCATGGCCATGACATAATAATAATGATCGAGCTCACTTTGGGGGCAAAGTACAAAAGAGAAATGAGAGTTTTCCGTCCTTCCCTTCCAACGTCAATGAGGAGATGCACATCCTAAAACAGTAAAACCATGCATGTTAAATATAAATCTACCCCTCCTTATCCAAAAACCGACGACCTCAATGTCTTAGCAGCTGGATGCGTACAGGAGTGGCTAGTAACAGTTCAAGATCCTCGTTTCCTTGTTTTCCTGACTTCTGCTTTGGCTCCCACTCCTATCCTATCCTATCCTCACAAGGCTTGAACTAAACATAGGCTTAACAAAAAACAAGATACATCGCCATCTAAGTGTATCACCACCATCCAAGCCACCATGACGACCGTTTGTGGTGTTCTGATTGTATCTTCACTTTCAGTATGTGACGCGTCATGTACAGCTTAGGATTTAAAAGGATCACACGCTTTTCTATTTTGTAAATGAAAACAAGGTAGAAGGACCATCAAAGTCTTTAAAATAATCATCTGTATCTTAGAAAGTATAATTAGATTACAAATTATATATATATAAGCATGTTTCTCCTTCATATATAGGGTTCTTATCCTTTTGGTTAAACCTTGAGCATATGCACATATTGCGCTGTACTTGCCGTCCTACCATCGTCTTGTTAGAAGCTCCATGTGAGGAAATAAAGTGGAAAGAACAAAGGAAAGGGACCCTTTTGAAGAGTTTGAATCAGAGCCACCAGAGAAGACCTTTTTGGAACTGTGGTCCTTAAGCATGATGTGCTCTCACCGTGACCACCGTTTGGTGCCCTGGATAAGAAGCAACCTATAAGCCGTAGGGTATTGCAATGGAGAAATAATTAATGAAGGTGACCAATCACTTAAATGTAAGATCAAATTATCAACGGACCCAAGACAATGGCCCATCCGTATCTAGTAAGGCATCAATTTCAGGATTTGGACCCTTAGATATGGGGTTATGCGACTCGTGACTTGCTACATTATTGGTCTAATTCCAGACTATATGGTTCGTATTAATTTGTCTGAGTTTTAATTGGCTCTCTGAATCAGATGATATTAGATAGTCAATTAGCTGGATCGGACGTGGCCTCAGATTAATGGAGAAACTGAAGCCATAGTTATAGCCGAAAATTTGATCATTTTTTTTGTTCGAGAAGTTTCTCTCTTTCTCTACTCTGTCCTGAAGAGTAACTAGGACAAATTCAATCACCTTTCATGTTCCAATTAAACACTTTAATTTTTTTGATTATTCTCAAAGGAGAATCTCATTCTTTTTACTCCTATTAATGTCCTAACTCCATTGCTACTTTCTGTAACAGTGAAGTTTTACCCTTTCAGGTACAACAAGAAGAAACTTTTTAATGATAAACATAAACTAGCTTGGCAAACACATAAGGAAGGAAATAGGAATTGCTCAAAATTTGATCTTCCTATTTAAAAACTTTGTTCATTTCAAACTCTGAGAGACCAACGTTTTCCAGGAAAATTTCCCATTAGCATGCCATTCAAATCAAACTTAAACAAGACAAACAGCAACTTTTCCAGTTTTTTCCAAAGCAGGTCATCAGAAGGGTACAAGAGATTCCTTTTTTTCTATGAAGCAAACAGCTGACAGATGGCTTACAACTGACATCTCCCAGTACAACCACGGAAAAGTGCAAACTTGGAAGCCAACGTTAACAACAAAAACCGTATCTTTGAAGATAATCTAATTTTCCACACAAGGTGTGACACATACTAGAAGATGGTCCCATCCCAGGATGAGGTTGCTTATCTCAAAGCCTTTGCATTAAATATCATAAAGTAAAGTGGCGGCACTAGCTGACAGATTTGTTTCTCTCAGTAGATTAGGACTAGAGACTAAGTTTAGGCCGAAACATGCCCTTATAAATCCCTCCAACTCCAGCCCATGCTCATCCATCGAGCCCTCTGTCTGTCTTAGCTTCTCTTCCAAAGAACTTGAAACTACCAAAGAAGCTCCAAAAAACAAATATGGCTACTTCCCGGATAGCAAGGTTTATCTCAGAAGTTGCACCGCCACAGTACATTAGCGTCATGAGGAGCAGAGCTTCAAAGATGCTGGATACAATCAGTGAGGAGGATAGAGATGCCGCTGCAAGTGATTCTCCTGTAGCTTCCTTCAAGTCACCAACTTCATCAGCTAGTTGCAGCACCACTGCTACTAATTCCAAGTACTTTCTCAGAGGGGTTCAAAAATCCCTTTTTCATCCCTGAACACTGACAGCTACGGACGGGCTCTTTTTCCAACCGATCATAAAACACACATCTTTGTGTCGTTAAAAGCCTCTTGTTTTTGTTCTTTTCATTCGATGGATGGAATCGACGGAAATGGATTTGGTCATACTTAATGAGTTGTATTAACAGAATGCTTGTGTAAGAGTCCGTTGTAGTTTCAAATGTTGTGAAAAGCCAAAAGCTCTTCGATAATCGATGCAAATTTAGTTGATGGTTTGAGATTCAGAGCAATTTCATTCTTGTTTCAGTTATCCGAGGGAAATGGATGATGCAGAAACATTAAGCGAAATAAGTAATTTGCAGTCATGTTTCTTTTCAGTAGTGAAAATCTCAACACAAGGAAGAAACACAATGTTATGCTACAAGCAGCTTGCTTCGCTGGCACAACTTTCCAGTCTATTTTTTCCACTCTCACTTGCCCCTTGAAGATTTGATACGACTGTCTAGCTTCCTGGATGTTTCTGATTCAACTGCCTCCTTCAACTTCTCCAGTGCTGACACATTTAGAAGGAATAAAAGGCTTATTCATGAACTGCAAATGAACTGACAAGCAAATCCAAGGCAGATAAGAAGAGAATTACCAGTTATGTATGTCGTTTGAAATGATTCAACGCAACTCGAAGGAACAGAGTAAACAGGACAGGAATCGTTGTCAACCTTCTGTAACAGTTTCCCAAAACGCTTGACCTGAAAATGAAAGAAAATCAACACTGACACAAGCAAGAGATGGGAAGACTGAAACAGCAATATAAGATTTCATTTGACAAATTTGAAGGCAGCAACTTTGCTTGGGCAGTCAAAGCCCATCAGGCTGTGACCAACAACACCCACCAACTGGATACCACAATCTAGGCATTCAATATGTCTCAATGGATCTTTATAAAATTGTTTATGAATGTAATGCATGACCATGGGACAAGGTAGGTTTGCAAAATAGACGCTGCTCCTTTCATAAGAAATAATATGACAAGAATAAGAGTCTATATATATATATATATATATAAGAACAACTATCTTGAATAATCTAGTTACTGAAGTATATAATATCATCCAAATAACAGGCCAACCTCATGTTTGCGCAACAATGTGAAGCAACGTCCAGTCTGGCCTGCCCTTGCTGTTCGACCAGCTCGATGAATATATGTCTTCACATATGCAGGCATATCATAATTAATGACATTTCTAACTCCTTCAACATCCATCCCTCGAGTCATAGCGTCAGAGGAAACAACTACTTGTATTTCCCCTTCCCTGAAAGCTTTTAGCGTCTTGCTGCATTGAAAATTTTCAAATTCACTAAACCAACATTTTAAACACTGATACACATTGATTATAACTCCACCTTAGACTTCCTACCATTTTATATCGTGATCTTCACCATTGCAAAAGCTTAGACAGAAAATGACAAGCAATTATTTCTCACTACGGAGCCGCTAAACACTACTCATGTCAAATGTATAACATAGTAGCCCAA
Organism: Erythroxylum panamense; assembly: GCA_027123425.1. Classification (NCBI taxonomy): domain Eukaryota; kingdom Viridiplantae; phylum Streptophyta; class Magnoliopsida; order Malpighiales; family Erythroxylaceae; genus Erythroxylum; species Erythroxylum panamense. Next base: position 28,481,337 of record JAOTIZ010000003.1, on the reverse strand, counting down.
AATATAAACAGCTAACTACAATGCCAAGAAACATTTCTGCAGTAATGGTTGGTTGTAACTAGAAATACAACGCAACCATGTGACCAACATTTTTCTCGATAAGAACTACATATTTTGAAGAAATATAGCACATAACAACAGCTACAATAATAATATAAGGGATAATGAATTATAAATTGTGAAACTCTTTTAAATTTTCCATTTTACTGTCCAACCTTCTAAAGTTTTCAATTAAGTATTCAAACAATTACTAATCCTTTATTACAGAATTAAAATGCATTTCAAAAGTGTAATGATAACTATGATTTTCCTGTTGCTATTAGAAAAGGAATGAGATAGTGCAGAAAAGGACCTTCGTATCCTCTTGCAAATTATTTGTCTTTTAAAAATTGTTCACCATCCCATAAAGCCTTTCTTATTAGTTTGAACACCATTACCATCCTAACCACCTTTTTCTGAGGCTTTGTCCAATGAGAAATGGAAACAAGCTATGAATATGGAGATGGAGGCATCAGAGAAAAATAAAACTTGGGAGTTGGTGAATTTGCCAGCTGAGAAGAAACTAGTGAGACGTAGGTGTACACAGTTAATTATAGTAGATGGATCGATAGAAAGGTACAAGGCAAGGTTCCAAGAGATATATTCAAACCTATGAAATTGATTATTCAGACTTTTGCTCCAGTTGCAAAAACTGAATACTTTTAGACTTTTTTTGTCGCTTGCAGCTAATTATGTTTACAAATTACAACAACTTGATGTGAAAAATGCATTTTTATATGGAGAACTAGAAGAATCGAGGTTCCACTAGGTTACGGAAAGAAATTGGCTGGTCATATTGTTTGTAAACTGAAGAAGGCCTTGTATGGGCTCAAAAAATCACCACGAGCATGGTTTTGAAGATTTACAAGAGTTATGATGACTATGGGATACAAACAAAGTCAAGGGTCAAAAGAACGGCGAAGTCCGATAAATAGGGATTCATGGACTTGGGTCAGATGAATGGGTGATTCACGAAGTGACTCAAACAGCTTCGCACGAGTTATGAATTAAGGGGAAGCTAATTCGATATAAATGGATCCACAAGTGGAGTAATCCCACATTGGAAAGAGGCATAAGGATGAAGTGAGTTATATGTAAAGATAGGACTAATAACTTATTACCTTAAAGTTTTGAGTTGAGATATGATATCCTGGTTGTATAAGACTCACTTGGGTCTAATCCAATTTCTCCTCAAGAAACCTCAAATCCCTTATTAATATCAAAGCTGCAAGTTTTCTAAGAACTGAAGCCTTCAGTTGTTTAGCCATTCCTTTCCTTTCCTTGTACTTTGTTTTTTTTGTTCATACCAAAACAAAGTATTTTCCTTAGCCTTCATTGTTGGTGATTTCTACTTGTTGGGAAAGGCCTTAGCAAGGTTTTTAGTCCTTGGAGATGTCAGAAGTTGTAGAGACAACAACTACATCCCAATTAGAGGAGGTTTTTAGTTTCAACAACCTGGAGAACTCCAAAGTATACATGTTGTATACACATTATATGAAAAAAACTACCTAAAGTTTTCCTAACTTGTTTGTACAGTGCTGGAAGGAAAAGGAAAGATTAGTCGCATTACAAGTACTAGACCTAAGCCAGAAGATCCTCAATTTGAAGCATGATATCAAGAAGACTCCATGATTATGGCATGGTTGTGGAACTCTATGATTCTTGAAATTAACGACACATGCATGTTTTCGAACATTGCCAAGGATATTTGAGATGCAATTCAACAAATCTACTCTAAAGCTACGGAGGCAGCCCAAGTATATGAAGTTAAAGTAAAGACAATGGCTACAAAACAAGGAAACAGAATAGTCACTGAATAGGCCAACCAGTTGAAATCCGTGTGGCAAGAACTTGATAACTACGTAGTGGCAAAAACAAAATGTCTTGAAGATGCAACTCTTGTAAAAGACTTCATTGAGCAAGATATGGTCTATGATTTTCTAGTAGGATTCAACCTCGAATTTGATCAAGCCAAGATCCAAATTCTTGGCAAACCAGAAGTCCATGTTGTAATGAGGTTGTGGCACTAATCTGAAGTGAGGAAAGTAGAACACTCATACTTAAACCAAAGGTTATGGACAGCTCAACTATGGTGGCTAGTGATAGCAATAAATCAATCAAAAACATAGAAAGAGCATCCTCTTTTAAGACTAGTCAATCAAAGGCTTAAAATCGTGACAATTTGTGGTGCACTTATTGCAAGAAGGCATATCGTACGCATGGAAAATGTTGAAAACTTCATGGAAAACCTCCAAGCAAAGAATGGGGACAAAAAGGAGAGTCGTCAAGGAGCAACACTCAAGTCCATGTTGCTGCAGCACAAAATGGTGAATTAGCACCACAAGAGCCAATCAATCTTAGCCAAGAAGAGATTGAGAGGGTGAGATCACTTATTAGAAACCCTAAACACCACTAGGTACTTGTTCTTTAGCATATTCAAGTGAGTTTTCATTCTCTATTAGATTAAATATTGTACCTTTGTCAACTCTTAGTTCATGGACTTTGAAGCTACCTACCATATGACTCATTCATCAAATTTTTTTTACCTAATCTCCATGTCCTAATAGTAGAAAAATAGCTATAGCTGATGGCTCTTTGACAACTGTAGCAAGTGTATAAGATGTTAAACTTAGTCCTTCACTAATATTAAGAAATGTCCTTCATGTCCCTAAATTATCTATAAACCTTATCTTTATACAAAAACTCATTCAACATTTATATTGTAATATAGTTTTTTATTAAAGTTATTGAATATTTCGGGACAAGGATTCAGGAAAGATGATTGGATATGTTAAAGAACAAGACGGCCTCTACTAACTTTAAGTACCGAGTCAATCAAACATTTTTAATAATAGATTACCTCACTCTTTTATTTCAAAATTTATTTCTTCCAATAAAAGAAAATTTTGGCTTCATCATCATCGACTTGGGCATCCATCTTTTAGGATTAAAATTCTATTTCCTTCTCTTTTAAAGGTTTAGATGTTGAACATTTTTACTATGAAGTATGTGAACTTGCTAAACACAAGCGTATAACATTTCCAATTAGTAATAAGAGAAGCTCTACTCCTTTTTATCTCATTCATAGTGATATTTGCAACCCTTCTCGTATTCCTGATATCTTTGGGGATAGATGATTTGTCCCATTCATTGATGATTGTACTTATGTCACTTGGTTGTTTCTTCTCAAACACAAATCTGAGGTTAATACTATTCTTTCAAATTTTTGTTCCATGGTTAAAAATCATTTTGGAGTCCACATCAAAAGGTTTCGTTCAAATAATATCTGGGATTATTTTAATCAAATTCTAAACCCATACTTTCAAAAGGAAGGGATAATCCACGAGTCCTCTTGTGTCAATATCCCACAACAAAATGAGGTAACAGAAAGAAAAACTATCATCTCCTTGAAACAACTCGAGCCTTTACGTTTCAAAACAATATGCCTAAATCTTTTTGGGGGAAAGTTGTTCTTACAGAAACTCATCTCATAAATCATTTTCCTTCCAAGATCTTAGGATTCAACAGTTCCATGGAAAAACTCTCAATGTTCTACCCCACACTACAAACTCCTAACAATCTTGTTCCTAGATTATTTGGGTGTATATCATTTGTCCAAGTCCAAAGTCAAAACCAAAGGAAACTCGATCCAAGGGCAATACGATGTGTGTTTGTGGGATGAGAGAAAAAGGAGTAGAGATTCTTTTATTACTAATTAGAAATGATATACGCTTGTGTTTAGAAAGTTCACACACTTCACAATAAAAATGTTCACATCTAAACCTTTAAACAGAAAAGGAAATAGAATTTTAATAATCCTAAAAGATGGATGTCCAAGTCAGTGATGATGTCAATTTTTTCTTTATTGGAGGAAATAAATTCTGAAATAAAAGAACAAAGTAATCTTCCCTTAAAAAATTTTTATTAATTCAGTGCTTCAAGTTAAGGAAGGTCGTCCCATTCTTTAGCATGTCCAATCATCTTCCTCAAATCCTTGTCCTGAAATACACAATAACTTTGACAAAAAAACCAAATTGCAACATAAATCTTAAGTGAGTTTTTGTATAAAGAAAAGATTTGTAAATAATTTAGAGACATGAAGGACATTTCTTAGAATTAGAGGACTTATTTTAACATCCCCACACCTACTACAGTTGTCAAAGAATCATCAAATATAGCTATTTTTATACTAATAAGACATAGGGAATAGATGAAAAAAACATTTGGTGAATGAGTCATATGGTCGGTAACTCCGGAGTCTATGACCCAAGAGTTGACAAAGGTTATACCCGAGACATTTAATCCAATAGAGAATGAAACTCACCTAAATATGCCAAAGAATAAGTGCCTGATGGGTGTTTAGGGTTGCTAATAAACGATCTCACCCTCTCAATCCCTTCTTAGCTGAGATTGCTTGGCTCTTGCAGTGCTAATTCACTGTTTTGTGATGTAGCAACATGGACTTGTTTGTTGCTCCTTGACTGCTCTCCTTTTTGTCCCCATTCTTTGCTTGGAGACTTTCCATGAAGTTTCCAACATTTTCTATGCGTATGGCATGCCTTCTTGCAATAAGCGCACCACAAATTGTCATAGTTTTGAGCCTTTGATTGACTAGTCTTTCTAGTCTTAAAGAAGGATTCTCTTTCCATGTTTATGGTTGATTTATTGCTATCACTAGACACCATAGATCACTAGACACCATAGCTAATTTTTTCATAACCTGTGGTTCCAACATGAGTGTTCTTTGGAGTTCTCCACGTTGAGACCGAACAACCTCCCCTATTTAGAATGTAGCTATTGTCTCAACAACTTTTGACATCTCCAAGGACTAAAAACCTTTTGCTTAAGAAATTAAGGCCTTTCACAAGAAGTAGACATAACCAGCAATGAAGGCTGGCAAAAATACTCTGTTTTGATGTTAAAAAAACAGAGTACAAGGAAAGGCATGTCTAAACAACCAAAGGTTTCAATTCTAAGAAAACCTACAAGTCTAATACCATGACAGAAATGACAGAATTTGAAGGCGAAATTTTATCATTTGTAACTAATAGACATACATTAGCGTTACTAACCGTAGTACAATATAGGAAATAAATTTGTATATATTTGGTAGATCCATAATTTATGAGATACTCTTTCCTAATGTTATGGACATAATTAGTACCAAATTTTGTGGACATAGACATAATTAAACAGATTATATTTTCCCACAATCGCCAAAAATATAAACAGCTAACTACAATACCGAGAAACATTTCTGTAGTAATGGTTGATTGTAACTAGAACTACAATGCAACCATGTGACCAACATTTTTCTCAATAAGAACTACATATTTGAAGAAATATAGCACAAAACAAAAGCTACAATAATAATATAATGGATAATGAATTATAAAGTGTGAAACTCTTTTAAATTTTCCATTTCAGTGTCCAAACTTTTAAAGTTTTGAATTAAGTGTTTAAACTTTTAAAAGACGGACAACCATTTCAAAAAGTTGTCTCTGTTAACCTTTTGCTAATGTGGTAGAACACGTGAAGACTAACATTTGGAGAGACTACTTGTAATCTTCTTCCTCACATGATTTTTAGCATCAAATAAGTGACCATATTTCAAATACATAATTAACAATGTGTTCGCTATAGGAGACTTAAAAACTAGGTGACGAAGACAAAGATGAAGAGCCACAAATTCCTTCCAAACGTTAGCCTTCATGTGCTCCATCAACCACACTAGTAAAATATTAATAGAAATGAAGTTTTGATATAAGTTGTCTAATTTTTAAAAGTTTAAATACTTAATTAAAAATTTTGAAAAGCTAAATACTAGAGCGTAAAAATCTAAAAAAGTTCGATACTTTATAATTCGTTATCCCATAATATAATTAGAGATAAGAAATAAAAAAGTTTTTGATATGCATTTTAACAACTAGGAAAACTTGATCCAGGTTTACCTTCTTACAGACTGACGTTGAAGACCTGAATATTCCTTGACCTTGACTTTCAAATCATCAAAAAAGCTCAATAAGGTGCACAATCGATGCGTTGACTCCACAGATGAGGTGAACACAATGCACTTTTCTCCTCCCAAGTTTTGTAGAAGCGCAATCAAGTATACAGGCTTCAACTTGGAGTCACAAATCTACATAAACATAGAGCCAATGATTTGTGATGTAATAGCTATCCCAAGTTAATACTTTTATCAATAACATTCTTGTGGATAAAATCCCCTTCACAACAATTCTTAGGCTTCAACAAAAGGTTTCTACATGACAACTACCACAAAATGAATTTCAATAGTATTATCAAATTGAACATATTATCTTAGCATACCACTTTGTATGATTCCAATTTTTCAGGAAGCTGATATCGCATTTTCCCTGTTGTCAACAATAAAGGGTGATGTAGATCAAGTTGAGCAATCTTGCTTGGATCTTGGGTCAATGTGGCAGATAAAACCATCTTCACAAGCCTAGGGTAAGGCTTACCCTTGAATCCCCTTTCAATGCCACTGAATGTCAAGCATAAGTGGCCAAACGAGTTAAAAATTATAACTATATAGAAAACAGTAGTAAAAACATTAAAGGGCAATTCTTCCAAAAATCCAAGTAAAACTTTACTTGACCCAAAAGAAAACATTTCCTTGACATCATTGCAAGTATCAATTGCAGACATTAATTTCATTGTTCAAAAGCATGACAAAATTCTTGAAGATAGAAAGATAAACATCGTTCCTTCATTTTAAGGTAGGAAACCATAGCTGTCAATGGAAACAAGACAAAGCTCAAACCAAATATACAAGGGACGTATACATGACCCACCATCTCCTCATAGTTTTTGGAAACCCAAATGTAGGTATACTATCAACATGATTCATAAGGTCTTCATCATAAGAATGAGTTACTTTGAGCACAGTAGGAAGCCACGACTGGTATGCCTCTCTGAGCAAGCGATCTGTTTCATCAACAACCTAAAAACAATATGTTTTATTGGCACTTTTTACTACAATAGAGATTAACAAAAAAAAGTATTCCATGATATGCTTCTGGTATGGCCTACACAATGAAATTAAACATATAAAAAATCAATGAAATTGTGATTTTGCATATCCACTAACACATTATTGACTATTAACCCAATCCTAGATCCATCAATCGTGTTGAAAAATGCAACTCGAAAAAAACTTCAGGGTTACATCCTTACTCTTAACAATAACTTAAAAACAAAAGGTATAAATAACAAGGCCATATTAGATAAAAGCAAAACTTGTTGAAGACTTCTTCCATCCAAATCTTTCACAAGAAATACATAAACTTCTTCATTCAAAAGTACAAATTTAAGTTGGAGGTAGCACAATGTGTCACTTACAAGATAACGCAAGTGTTCCAGTGTGAATCCCTTAGTGGAAGTGATATGGTCCATAAGCCTTCCTGGGGTTGCCACCAATATATCTACTGCACTTTGTAACTCATTAAAATGATACTCAGGATCATAACAAATTCCTGCCTCAGTATTAGGTCTCTTAATAAGCTCTAAAATTTCCTGTGCAATTGAAGATTGGCCTACTGCCAATCCTACAGATAAACCCACATCAGGTGCAATTGCACCAAAAACTTCCTTAACCTGAATTCCAGAAAGGAAAAAGGCATCTTGTCAGGTGAATGAACATGTGCAGTTTAAAAGAAAGAGAAAGCATGTCAAAAAGCACAGAGGATCAAAGAGGAATCACTGCTGACAAGTATCAAAAACGCACAAAAGGAATTGAAACTTTTAATTCCATCTAATATGAAACAGTAATTCCACGAAAATGAAATAAATTGATACACTAGGGTTCCGGAGTAAGATCATCAGGTTCCACTATACAATATCTAGCTCATAAAACAATTCAGATGTGTTTATCTAATAATAATAATAATAATAATTGAGAGATCAACATGTAATCCTAGTAGACATAGCATAATAACTAGAAGACCTGAGGAAGTGATAACTTGAGACAAAAAGCAGAAGCACGTAAAACCTGCAGGGCTAAATCTCGTGTAGGCAAAACCACCAAAGCACGAAGACGTTTAACAGCACGCTTGGACAGCATTTGGACTATTGGTAAAGCATAAGCAAGAGTTTTCCCGCTACCTGTTGGAGAATTGATGCAAAGGTCTCGCTCAAAAGCACCAGGTCCGATTGTCTCTTGCCAAACTGCAACTTGGACTGGAAAAAGTGATGAGAAACCCATTTTTTCCAACGCCGCCTTCAACCTGAATTAACAAAGAATTAACAATGCACTCCAAGACCAAGACAGCAAAAAAAAAAAAAAACACCAACGACAACTAGATGCTACACCAAAAAAGATAACTTTTTGAAAATTCAACTAAAAATATTATGAGACCATTAAGTTACACCTAGTATCAAGGCAAGGAAGGAGATGAAGAGGGCATTCTTCGAATTGACTGACATCAACAGGGCTTCTCATCCATGGCAACACAGGTGCTCTTCTTCTCTTCCTTGATTCCTCCATTTTCCGACTTCCTTAAACCCCTTGTCGGAGGGTTTTAAGAAGTTTACTATTTTCCTAGAGGACTTGGGAGAGAGGAAGTAGAGAAAGAAGATGGGCTTTTTCTTTTTTAGGCCCAGCCAACAGCCTATCTCTAGGCCAGATATAGCTCAAGGCTTGCTTTTTTATTACTATTTTGAATCATTAAATATGCTTTATATACGTAATAATCAATTAGATAATGATCCTTTTTGATAATTAGCATATTGTAAGAGTGATTAATTGATTCTACTAACAGTTAATTGACAAGAGATTAATATAGTTGCCAGATAATATCAAGTGTTTATTTAAAGATATTTGGTAAAAAATATTTAATATTAATTGTTTATGTATAAAATAACTTATAAGAGCATAATTTTAAAAAAATTATAACGATGTGAGTATTATATCTTAATATTTCTTTAAATATTCCCATAAAAAATATGCTTACATTTCAATTTGCTTCAACGATTCAAAATTAAGTAAATTAAAACTTGGTTGCCTATATCCAAAATAAAAAAATAGTTATTTAAATTAATGTTTGAAACTAAAATAAAAAATGTAGTAGTTAATGAGCATAATAATTATTTTTAATTATATAAAAATATAATCCCTTAATAAAATTAGTCTTATCTTATAACTAAAACAAAAACAAAAAAAATAATTTTAATAATTTTATCTATTAAAATTAACATTAAAATAATTTTTTATACATAATAACTATTCGTATAAACATTTTTATGTTTAAAAATATTTAAACATAAAATATATTTTTAATTTAATGATTTAATTCTTCTTAATTACAAATTTTAATCCAAATATTAATAAGTACAATAAATAAATGCAACTTCAAACCTTCAAGTCCAGCCCAATATTTGAATATAATATTATAGAAAATTTTGGTTAGTATGAAATAATAAGATAGCAATTTTTGTACAATGTGAAATTCAATGGTATTTATTTTATTTAATAAAAAATTGAATCATTTTTAAAATAATGATATCGATATGAAGTGTAGAATTTTATTTTAAAAATATCAACTTGGTTTAATTTTTGAACAAACCAAAGTATTTTTTTGACTTTGAGTAAATGAAATTCACACTTTATGCATATCTATCTCGTTTCTAACTCTAATTTTATCTCTCACATCTCCACTCTTATATTTTGTAATAACTTTTAAGAATGGTAATTTTTTGTTCCTTAATTTCTCAATTCCTAAAGTAAAATATTTTTTATAGGAGTGTTTTAAAAAAAAGTGGATTTAATTCAATCCACCAACTTAATCAGTTGATTACTAAATATAATTATCAGTAGTTTGACATTTTCAAACATCCAAATACCTCTCAATTCAACAAAAACTAGTTGATTAGTCACTTACCAAACAAACCCAATAAAAAATTAACATTTATTTTTTAATAATTGAAAAATAGTATAATTAAGTATTTAAATAATATACATTATCTATTATTAGTTTAATTTTTTAATTTATTATATTGATATTTTTTAGAATATAAACAATGATTTATATGTACTGGTATATATGATTAAATGATATTTTAGAAAATGGCTATACCATGTGTTTCTTAAGCTTGACATTGAGAATACAACAAAAAATGAAATAAAACAGGAATACCTTGTCTCTTGTACTAATAAAAATCAGACACTTACGGCATTTGAGTTTATTATCCATCCTCTTTCCCAATCATTAGCCGATCGGCCCAATGTTATGAATATCTTAACAGTACTAGCGGTAAAGAATTTTTTTTTTATAAAGAAAAAAAGGAATACATAGATTATAAAACAAATCTGAGAAAACAAATCTCCGATATATCCTCTAAAAGGATACTATGACACCCAATAGATATAAAATCAAAATAAGTGACATGAATATCAGATTGGCCTGCCTGGATAACAAATCAGTCACGCATCCATTACTTTCTCGATATTCGTCTCGATAAATAACAAATCAGTTTCAATTGAAGGGTTCAAAGAGACCCATGACTATTGAGTTGAGCGTCTTAGAGCTGGTATCCAAGGAAGAAAAGAACTTATGCACCACCAACGAGTCCGTACAGAATTTTGTTTTAATACACTACTATATTGATATTATTCGTACTAGTTTAGGTAATTTTTTTAAATTATAAAATGTTTTTTAAATTTTTTAATTAGAAAATAGTTTCTCAGTATATTTTTATATAATTTGTAATTTTATATTAATTTTATCTTAAAAATTATTACATTAGAAAATTAAAATAATAACAATATATTTATTTATATTAATATTACTTTTTACATATTTAACATATAAATAATAACTACAATTAATATAAAAATATCATTTAATTATTATACAATTATAAAATTAAGGATAATAGAAATT
>JAOTIZ010000003.1:28447095-28469036 GCA_027123425.1 Erythroxylum panamense | reverse complement strand
CCCTTCATTCCCATCCACAGGTGATGAGAAGAAGATCGGGTGAAAGAAAGTGAAGGTTTTTGTTTGTTTGTATGTGTACGTATGATGTGTTTTTAAGTTAGATTTTTGTAAAAATGAGAGCTTAGGCTTAGGTTGCGTATTTTGGAGATTTTTGTATCCTTGTATTTTGGTTTATGATTGATGTTGCTTTGTGGCTTGAAAACGCCATTAAAGTTTGGAAGGCATGTATTTTGGCATGTAAATGAAATATGGATTTGCGTATGGAATTTGGGATTTAAATTTGTGTATGGATATAGTATGTGAATTGCATATGAATATGGATGTGTTTGAGTTGGATTTGGATTCCGGACGGGTGGTCCGAGGATTCTGAGTTTTGATTGGGAATAGAAGTGTTTTTAAACCATTTGCAGGTTTTGGGGTTGTTAAAATACAGCCGTCATGCTGCCCAATTTTTGATAAAATTGGTTGCATGGCAAAGATAGAATAAGAATAAGATTTTTGGTAAATTGATGTTTATGAGTTTGAATATGACAATTTGAGTGGATTGAGATTTTTGATTGAGGATTGGAAATTGATAATTTCCAAAGTGAAAAAGTGTATCACTTTGTAAGAGATTGAATGAAAATGAAAGAAAGAAAGAAAGAAAGAAAAAATTGTACCGATTTTTGGAAATGTCTTGGTTAGTCTAGGTTTCCAACGCGACGCTTTTCTTAGATAATTGTGTTTGGATGTCGGATTCAGTTTTTGTTTCCGCCTTTGTTTGTTCCGATTTCGAATTCGCTTTCCGATTTCGATTCTTTTCTGATATGTTTTCGCTTCGCTTTTGATTCCGCGATTTGCCTTTCGCTTATGCTTTCGATTCGATTCCGTTAAGAATCCGATTTCGTGTGCATTTGGCCCACTTTTGGGTTTTAGATTTGATTCGTTTCGTTTCTCGGCTCTTTGTTATTCGTTTCCATTTTTTGTTTTCCGGTTGGGGTCCAGATCGGGTCCCAACAAATCTCCGATATGATACCATTCTATTTAGTATCATTTTTAGATCGGTATGTTCCAGTCCGGTACAAAAATTGTAACTTTGATCAGGCCACACCAATCTCTCTCTCTCTCTCTCTAAATGTAAAATATGTATTTTATTATTCACATATAGCCTTAAAGAATAATATTATGAATACCTTACCAATATTGGTACCGAATTTGATTTTGATATAGTATTGTACCAATGCTGATCAATATCAAATATCATTTTGGGTAATTTGTAAAATTTATAAAGTAATTCCTAATTTTTAAAAAATTGCAAAATAGTTCCTTAATATATTATATTGTATAATATATATTTTTTTACGTCTCTAAAAATCATAATAATAGAAATTTAAAGTAATAACATTCTATTCATTTTTATTAATATTACTTTTCGCATATTTAACATATAAATAATAACCATAGTTAATATGAAAAATATAATTTAATTGTCATACAAATATAAAATTAACAACAATACAAAGTACTTAAAATGTTACAATTTTATCATATAATAAATAACAATTACATCAAATAAAATGAATAATAAATATTCATAACTCTCTAACTATTATGATTTATAACAATAGTTTGTGTCGAATAACTAACTAAAAGTGAAACCTTAAATAGAAATATCTACAGTTACGTTGTATATATAAAATTTAATATATACATCAAATATAAATGAAATTAAAAGAATAGGAGAAATAAAAATATGGAATGTCATTCAATCGAATATCTACTTAAATCACATTGACTTCAATTTTCATTTGGTATAAAATTCATATCAATGAGATGAGTCTTGTGATTCTCAGTGTTTAAATTCATTGCTCCAAATGGCATGTCCCAAGTCATTCTCGTCTATCAAATCAGTTTCTCATAAACTCAATCCGCCAAAAGATTAATATAATCAAGGCAAATTGAATATACATAATTGCTTGTTCTATCAAGAGTCATAGTAATCAAATAAATTAAATTATTAAGTAAGTACAAGAAATTAGATCCAACTTAGTAATTACAATAACATACATTTTTCGAAGTTTTAAATTGTATCAATAACAGAACAAATGGTTCAATCTTTTGTGTTTCATTTTATTCATTTTCTTTGAAATGATGATTTTAAATATGCTCTAATTCTTTTTACATCATATTGCACTCACACATTGACTTATAATTCAAATTGCAAACCTTTGCAAATATGGAGCACTACTTCTAAATTAGGCTCACCAAGCAACCATAAGTTGTAAGATAATAAAAGTAGCATTATAAATAAAATAAAGTAATGATTAATTTTCAATAAATAACAAAAATGAAAAAATATTTGGATTAAGCTCATCTCTTTGATGAATAGTAACTGTCATCTCAAAATCACCAAAAACATCTTTATAAATCTCTATTTGTAAACTTAAGAGATCTCACTTCATTTCATAATACTGTAATAGTTAATAGTATCCCCCCATTAACTACAATTTTTCTATAAAAACTTGATCTAAAATAAACATTAGGATTAAAAAATGTCCAAACTGTGAAAAAAAAAGATTAAATTTGCCTATCTCATCTCTCATTGATAACTGCAAGATAAGATGTACAGAAATAAGGCATATTTTTCATACTAGCCTTGATTGCTTCATTTTACCTCTCGTAGGAATGACAAAAGGGCCTAGGCTTGATCGGTTGACCTAACCTTCGGTCTAGTTTTCTCGACCAGCTCAATGGATAACGACAAAATGAAGTTATTTTATCCTTAAAAAATAATAATTTGGTAATGGTTGCCTTGGACCTAGTCGGGCCTAAAGAGTAGGTTAGGCCGGTGGGCCTGACTTATTGTCATCCCTACTTTCTATGGCATTATAAAATTAATTAATTGTTGCCTTTTTGTCACTGCCAATCAAACGAAGTACACTTACCAAAGACTCATAAACTCTAATGACAATTTAAAATTGAAACTAAAATTCATTATCTTCAAGTATAATTCTAAAAATCTCTAATCCAACATTAGACTTAGCATGTTAAGATGCAACTCACTTATCCCTTATAAACATTTGTCTCAATTATTTTTTCGTCATAATAAAACACCTAAGTATTAAAAAATTATTTGCAAATCTTGTAATAACGGGACGACACAAATTCCTCCCATTAGTGAATTCCTTTCTTATTAAATTCAAGATCCATGTATGATTGTAGATGAACTTAGTCACTTTTTTTTCTATTAGCATAGTATGGCTGTAGATGAACTTAGTCACTTTTTTTTATTAGCATAGTATGGCTGTAGATAAACTTGGTCACCTTGTTTGCTTTCTACATAGTCTCACCAATAGTAGAAAAATACCTAACATCTCTTATATTTTCCAACATCAAGTTAATGCAATGTGTAAAACAAAACTTCCAATAAAAAGAATCATACCTACTTTGCAATCTTTTCCCAACTGCTTTATAAATGAATTCATTGTCAGTAATAAACTGAACAATATTTTTTAGCTTAACTTCATTCACAACTTTATCAAATATTTCAAATAGATTATCAACATTCATAACAAAGCTATATGCAATAATAGACTTCAAAAACATCGTTCTCTTTGCATAATAAACCAAAAAACAAGAATAGACTCATGTCTTATTTTTGTCCAACCATCACACATGAATGAACATCTAAAAGTAGCCCAAGTCATTTTTCTTTCATCCAAATAGCTTTTTAATTCATAAATAAAGCTATTCAGAAGTTCACCTCTGTAGTCATCAATTGAAGTAAGAGCTAATAACATCTACCATACACTGATAGTAATAAAAATGAGAAGCATTAAATTTTATATCTGAATCATACCACCATCTAATTATTATCATATTTACATTATGAACAACTTTTCTAAATTGTAAGGTAATACAAATTGGAGGTTGAGCTTTAAGAATTATTCGTGGTGCAAAAGAATTAAACACATACTTTTTTTTTCCTAATTTCAAGTGCAACATTCCCTTCTCGTTGGGTAGGAACACTAACACCTTCAATGTTTTTTACTATTATCCTGAACACCAACAAAAAAGCTTCCACCGCCAATTTTGTAATTCAATATTTGTTTTTTATTTTTTTCATGCTAGTATTCTTCAAACAAAGTCTTCGGTTGTCATTTTCATCGTAACTTACTTTTTTACAAGTCTTTACATCACCTTTGACTCCAAGTAAATATTTTTTTTAATATAGTGATTCCTCCGCCTTTCGAATGGTTATTACAAAATAAACAAATGATATAACATTCCATGAACCAATCTAAAATGAGCCCAAGTTAGATCATTAAATCTTAAATGATTGAATTATCAGGAGTACTTGAAATTCTT
This sequence comes from Erythroxylum panamense, assembly GCA_027123425.1. NCBI lineage: Eukaryota > Viridiplantae > Streptophyta > Magnoliopsida > Malpighiales > Erythroxylaceae > Erythroxylum > Erythroxylum panamense. Next base: position 28,464,689 of record JAOTIZ010000003.1, on the reverse strand, counting down.
TCCATTTATTTGTAAAAATAAATAAAGACATGTGCCAAAATTAAATTAATAAATTCACATACTATTTTCTACTTTGTATTTAATACCCATAAGATAAGATGATAAATATGTACTTATTGCTTATAAGATAAAATTAATATTTGTAATTTTATTTCCTAATGATAATAATAAACAATATAAAATGTAAATATTTAATTTCTAACTAATTACATATATTAAATGATGTTATTATATATTAAATATTACATTTAAATGACTAACCATATGTTAAATGCTTTTTATGTGCAACCAATAATTAGTAAATTGTATGTTTTATATAAATTAATTAATAAATTACTAATTTAATGAATTAAATTTAATCTCATTTTATAATTGTTAAAATAACAAATAATATGATATATTCAAAAATCATAATACTTAAATATTTTTTCATAGTTTATACGTAACATTAGTTTGATCTCATTTTTTCATAAATTTACATTGCCTAAATGTTATTGAAATTAAACTAATTCACAAAAACAATGTCAATTTTCAAACCCAATTTATCCGATTCATATTTTATAAATCATTCGTAAAACAAACCACGACACAATCAAAATACAACGTAATTGCAATTTAGAACAAAAACAAGCAATTTAAAACATAAAAAAATCAGAAATTGCAATTAAGTTAAATCAGAAATTGCAATTAAGTTAGGGTCGGGTCGGGTCGGGTTAATCTGAATCTAGATACGAAATTCCTGGATTTCTGCAATCTGTCCAGGCGAGTGGAGAAAACTGCGACGGTGGACGGGTGGAGAGAGCATACTTAGGTAGGCGGTCCGACCGTAGGTGGAGGCTTGCAGCATGCAGCGTTGGGTTTGGGCAGTGGAGCGTGGTGCGATGGCAGTAAGCAGTGGGTGGTGGCACGACGGCAATGGTTGACAGACAACAACGCTGTATCCGTTTAGAATGAACTATGGAGATGGGTGGAGAGGTGAGAGAGAGAGGGAGCAGATGTGAGAGTGGTCTGCGTGGTGTTTATTTTGCTACATTTAATTTTTTTTTGCAATTCAGTCCTTGAAGCTTTTAAATTTCACGAAAACGACTGGTATTTAATCATATTTTTAATGCCAATCAGTATAAAATACCCACATTTTATATCATTTTTTGGCCTATATGATATAAATTCACATTATTATTCAAGATAATGATTAAATTTTATTATAATACTATATCTTTATGATTATATAATCGTAAATTTTAAGAATATAAATTTAATTATGATGAGGAGAATATAATTTTATCGTAAACTTGAAATTATATCCTATCTTATGGCATGAATAAAGTCATTAACCTTTGTGTGTCAGAACAATGGTTTGACTAGTGACCGCAAAGGCACGAGAGGATCGATACTGTCACTATTTAAGCCAACACGCTTCACGCGCTTCCTCTGTTCTTTCTTTGGGAAACGAAAGTTAACGAAAAAAGAAACAGCAGAGTCTGGAGAGAGCGAAAATGCGAGAAGAAGACATTAGCTCTGGAGGGACCATGGATCCTACTCCTGCTGCCAGGTACCTGATCGCTCCTTTCCACCTCTATCAATCTAACTCGCTTTCTGGCTAACACGAATTAGGGATTTTAGTTGTTGCTTAACTCTCTGAATTCTGTCGAGCTTTGGGGATTAGGGTTTTTGAATTTGGTGTTTAGGTTATGCGGGTACCAACTTAACGTGTATTGATAGGTTTATGATAACAGAATTTGTGTAATTGTAGATTCAGTCCGTCAATTTGTAGTAACAATCTGAGCTGAATTTAGTGACCATCTGGAGTGTCTGTTGCTCCGTTTTAGTTCTCTAACATGTAAACTTATCGGTTTCTTTTTTTTTTGTTGAAAATTGTCGACCTTTGTTGTATTTATTGGATGTTGAATTGTAATAGTGCTCGATCTGTGTTCCCGTTCTTTAGTTCTGCTGAAGCGTCCTCGCCTGCCATTGCTTCACATGTTGGTGGTATGGAGGGAGCAAGTCATGCTCGTAATTCCAAAGCAGCTTCTCTCTCTTGTATTGGTTCACAGCTGCCATGGACCTCTTTGAGCACCAGTGCTGGCGGCTCTGTTCTTGGATCATCAAGACCTTCATGCAGACCATGGGAAAGGGGTGACTTGTTGAGGCGATTGTCTACGTTTAAGCCATCAAATTGGGTTGGAAAGCCCAAGGTACTCTGTTAACTGATCTTGGCAGTTATACATCAATATTCAGTGTTGTGATTGCCCTTCCTTTGTCTTAACTGATCAATGCCATCTGAACTGTGCAGAACTAGTATTTCTTTTGTTTATTATTTTTGCTCGACACAAATATTGCTATCTATCATGAGGGAGCAATGTCTTTGTTTTTTCTCTTGTTAAATTCCTTTAAAAGATCTTTATTTGTTTCTTTTCTAAAGGCTTAATAAATGTATGGCTCTGTAGGAAAAAACATTCTCCATGTTGTCCGGTTCCTTTATTTTGACCCAATAATTTGAAGTTGGATCACTGAGGCTATCCTATAAATGAAACTTTGTGTTCAAGAATTCCTTGCAAAAGTGGGAAGGAAATGAGATGAATTTTTAGTACTGAGAAAGTTGCCCGTAGCACATATTGTTTGATGGATGTAAACCTATCCATTATAGCTATAAGAAGAATTTTCTCTTGCTTAAGAGTGCTTTCAAGTAGGGGTTGAATATTTTCAACACTCTGAGTAAATTTTAACTCGTAATTTAATCTTAATTGAAAAAATCTCATTTGAAGTGTTAGCAATGTTAGCACTTCTCCTAGTGATCAGCCCATATTACCTAAGCCCATTAAAACTTACGTTCCTAGGAGCAAGATGGGGAAGGGGGAATCTGCCATGTAGGCAAGTTGTTACGAGTTTGTTATAGGTAGTTAAGGAGCGAGAATATGTAAGAGGAATATCGTTGAATTGGACGAGCAGGGGGGTATGTTTTTTTGAATTGTGAAGGATTGTCTAGGCCTGGATATTTTTCCAGGAGGGGAGCTTGCTCCAATTGTCACTCTAACATGCATAAATAATACAATCTCTATAATATTACCTATCAATTGTTGCTTTCATTGAGAGGGTGTAGAAGGGTAGAGATTGCTCCAATTGTCACTCTAACATGCAAACTCAAATGGAATCAAGAGTTTTGGTGAGTTCTTTGATGGCCAGTGTTGAGACCTTGGCTAAGTCCCAAAATCTCCTTTAGTTGGAGATGAGGGAAGGATTCCAAGCCATGGCTGGCAGAAAACCAAAAAAGCAGAGTATGAGGGAAGGAGTCGAAGGTTCACCAGTGTTGACTCACCTTGCGTCTTCCTCGTTTGGTAGTGAAAAACCGATTAATGGTGCTCATGGGATAGAGACTCGTCAACAGGAGAATCGCACGATGTATGTGACAACAGGGTGTGCTTGGGAAGAGTATAGGAACGCAGCACGACGTGTAGATCTCCCTTCGCTCCACGGGGAGGATCCTTTCACATGAGTTAAACATGTAGAGTCTTATTTTTTGATCCATGGGATCCCTTCTGAGCTTCGTTAATAGATGGTTCAGATCTGCTTGGAGGATATTGTGCTATATTGGTTCATGTCCATATGCGAGCTTGATCCATGCATGACGTGGGAATGCTTTAAGCATTCCCTGTTTGATTGTTACGGTGGGAAGGATGAAGGAAACCCGATCAAGCAGCTCAAATCGGTTGTCCAACGTGGTTCGGTGGATGAATATATTGATGAGTTTGGACGGTTGTCCTTACAAATCACCCACTTCTTAGAAGAATGATTTATGAGTTGTTTCTAGGTGGTCAACAGGAAGAAGTTAACAATCGGGTTAGGATTCATGACCTACCGACTAATCATTGGTTGTTGACTGTGGCACGAAGGGTAGAAAGGGAGTTGATCAGTGAAGGGGTAATCCATGCTAGCGAACCAAGACAAAGGTCGGGAACCCAACCTTCTGAACATGGCTTGCAAATGGGAACGTCAGTTATCCCTCATTTGGGTCTTTCGAACAGAGGATTTGTTAATGCAAGGAGTGAAGGAAGGGAATCACCTAGTAAATTCTGAGGTGCCATGGTAGACAGTAATAGAAATAGTGGAACCAAGTAGAGGGGAACAAGGAATTTATCGTACGAACAACTTATGGAGAGAAGGGCCAAGGGGTTGTGTTTTAAGTGTGGCCAAACCTTCAATCCACTACACCAATGTCCAGACAAGTACATGTTGATTGTTTGGGAAGGAGACGCAGACGATAATATGGTAAAAAGTCAAGAAACAACAGAGGTAGAGGAGCAACAAGAGGATTGGGAGATGGTATGCAACTTGGTTGAGTTCAGAGAAATGGGAACAGGTCAGACCTCACCTTCGAAATCCTTGGTTTTGATGGGTAAGCTTTATGAAATGCCTGTCTTAATTTTGGTAGATAATGGAGCTAGTCATAATTTCATGTCTAGTAGGTTGGTGCAAGCCATGGGAATCTCTATTACTCCTACTAGAACTTTCAGAGAAAGATTGGGAGATGGGCATCGGTCTTTCTCACAAGGAGTTTGTAAGGAGGTGAAACTGGAAATGAATGGAGTTGAGTTTAGTGTAGATGCATATGTTTTCGATATTGGGGGACCTGACTTAATGCTAGGCGTTGCATGATTGGAGACATTAGGAGTGGTGAAGGTTGATTGGAAGAAGATGTGTTGTCCTTCGACCAAATGGGAGTAGAAGTCACTTTGCAATGAATTAATATGCAAGGCTCTTCTCCTCATGCTCTATAACAGATCCTCAAGCACCAGGAAGTGGAAGTAGAAGGGCTGTTGTGGTCCATAGGAATCTTGGATCTGTATCTGATGAAATGGGAACCCTGAATGCAGTGCAACAAAAGAAATTGCGGGCTGTTTTGTTCAGATTTGAGTCATTTTTTCAAAAGACAAAAGAGCTGCCACCTAAGAGGGTTAATGACCGTGCAATCTACCTTAAGGAAGGGATAGAACCTGTGAACATTCGTCCCTATAGGCACGCACATCATCACAAGGATGAGATTGAGAGACAGATTCGAGAGTTGCTGGAAACCGGGGTTATCAGGCCCAGTATCAGTCCCTTCTCGAGTCCTGTGATTCTTAGGATGGATCATGACGGATGTTTGTTGATTATAGAGCTTTGAATAAGCTCACGGTGCCAGACAAGTTTCCAATTCCAGTGGTAGATGAGCTGATGGAGGAGTTATATGGGGCCAAGTATTTTTCCAAGATAGATTTGAAGTCGAGTTTTCACTAGATCAGGGTTAGAGAAGAGGATATCTATAAAACGGGGTTTTAGACTCATGAAGGACATTACGAATACCTAGGGATGCCCTTCGGACTCATGAACGCACCCGCAACGTTTCATTCCACTATGAATTCTATTTTCAAACCTTTGTTGCGTAAGTTTGTTCTGGTTTCTTTGATGACATTTTGGTTTACAGTTTAGATTGGAACTAACATATGTAGCATTTGACTTAGGTGTTACAACTCCTACTGGACAATAAATTGTATGCTAATAGGAGGAAATGTATTTTCGGATAGCAATTTGTGGAGTATCTAGGCCATGTTATCTCATGTGAAGGGGTAGCTATGGATCGATCGAAGATCAAAAGCATTTTGGAGTGGACTATTCCCAAGAATGTGAAGGGAGTAAGAGGGTTCCTTGGTCTATTTGGGTACTACAGAAAATTTGTCCAGGATTATGGTAAAATTGCAAAACCACTTACTGAACTTACCAAGAAAGACGGGTTTAGTTGGAGAGAGGAGTCCCAAGAAGCTTCTGAGGAGTTAAAGAGGAGAATGACTACATCACCAGTTCTAGCCTTACCAAATTTCTCCAAGGAATTTTCCATCGAGTGCGATGCTTCAGGAAGGGGTTTGGGTGTTGTCCTAATACAAGAGGGTCACCCATTGACTTATTTCAACAAGACACTAGCTTAATCAACTTATTCCAAATCTGTTTGTGAGAAAGAAGTGATGGCAATTCAGCATTGGTAGCATTTTTCAACTGGGATACATTTCAAGGTTTATACCGACCATAAGAGTTTGAAGCATTTATTAGACCAGTGGATTCCATTAGTAGATCAACAATGTTGGCAAGCTAAGTTGTTGGGATTAGGCTTTGAAGTTATCTATAAACCTAGAAAGCAAAATGGAGCTACAGATGCCCTCTCTAGAGTGGGAGACGATAAGATATTGTTCACGACAATTTCAGCCCCATTTTGGCTTGATATGGATGTCGTCCGACAGGAGGTCAAGGGGGATACCAAACTGAACTTACTCATTATAGCTCTCCTACAAAACCCCCACTCTAAACCTGATTATCATCTAAAGGACGATTTGTTGTTCTATAAGAACAGGTTAGTTCTTTCATCCACTTTAACTTTAATTCCCCAATTACTGCAAGAATATCATTCCTCACCTTTAGGGGGACATTCTGGTTTCCTAAAGATCTACAAGAGGTTTGCTAACGGATTGTTTTGGCTAGGAATGAAGTTGTCAATACAGAAGTTTGTTCGTAAATGTGCCATATGCCAAAAGAATAAACAGATGGCTATGTCTCCAGCGGGTCTCTTGCAACCCCTACCTATTCCTAAGCTGATTTGGGATGAAGTCTCAATGGATTTTATCACAGAACTCCCAAAGTCCCATGGTTATGAAGTCATAATGGTGGTAGTAGGTCGACTATCAAAGTATGCTCATTTCTTACTTCTCAAACACCCTTTTACAGCTAAAACAGTGGCTGAAGTATTTATCCGAGATGTGGTGAAATTGTATGGCGTTTGTAGCTCCATACTGAGCGATAGAGACCCACTCTTCACTAGTAATTTTTGGAGAGTTATTCAAGCTACAAGGGACAGTATTGAAGATGAGTTCTTCCTACCATCTACAAACGGACGGACAAACGGAGGTGGCTATAGGTGTCGAGAAACCAACCTTCGTTGCTTCACTACCAAACAACCTGAAAATTGGTCTTATTGGTTGTCTTGGGTTGAATATTGCTATAATACTAACTATCATGTCTCAATGGGGAGGACTCCTTTCGAAGTCGTCTATGGTCGCCTTCCACCAACCTTTTTGCATTTTTCCCAAGGAGAAACTAAAGTGGAATCAGTGGCGCTAGCTTTGGTCGATAGAGATGAAGCTTTACGCCAACTCAAACACAACTTATTGTGTGCACAATCTATGATGAAGAAATTCGCAGATGTTCACAGGAGGGAGGTGAAGTTTCAGGAGGGAGACTTGGTCTTTGCTAAGCTAAGACCACATAGACAGCTTACTATTGCAAGGCGAATTTGTCCCAAGCTTTCTGCACGTTATTAAGGTCCTTTTAAGATCATTGGAAAGGTGGGACAAGTTGCTTATAAACTACAGCACCCACCTGCATCCAAAGTACATCCGATTTTTCATGTCTTTGAACTAAAGAGGGCAGTGGGCGATCATCCTGTTGAGCATAGTCTTCCTCAAGGTTTAGAGATGGATACCTCGGAATTGGTTGAACTGGAAGCAATCCTAGCCTCACGTATCACTAAGTCCAAGGCCAGAAATATTCAACATTGGCTCATCCTTTGGAAAGCTAAACTAGCAGAAGAAGCAACTTAGGAGGATGCAGAATTCATTAAAGGGCAATTTCCTTCTACCCACCTTGAGGACAGGGTGCCTATTGAGGAGGAGGTAATTGTTGGCAATGTTAGCACTTCTCCTAATGATCAACCCATATTACCTAAGCCCCATAAAAACTTATATTCGTAGGAGCAAGATGGGGAAGGGGGAAACTGCCATATAGGCAAGTTGTTATGAGTTTGTTATAGTTAGTTAAGGAGAGAGAATATGTAAGAGGAATATATCTGTACTAGAAAAGCAGAGGGTATGTTTTTTTGAATTGTGAAGGATTGTCTAGGCCTGGATATTTTTCTAGGAAGGGAGCTTGCTCCAATTCTCACTCTTACATACGTAAATAATACAATCTCTATAATATTACCTATCATGAAGACTATTCAAAACAGTTAATGATGTTTGGTTTTAAAAAGAAAAATGAAGAACTGAAGTTCATGCCAAGCTTAATATTTTATTAGGTGCTTGCTTGTGTTTCTTACATTTAGGTATAGAGTTGGGACATGCTAAGAATATTTGTCTATATGTTATTGCAGGCAGCCAGTTCGTTGGCTTGTGCTCAAAGAGGTTGGATGAGTAGTGATGTTGATAAAATTGTGTGTGAATCATGTGATGCATGCCTGAATTTTGCTTTGTCACCTTCATGGAGCCCTGCGGAAGGTTTGCTATCAAAACCGTGTTGCTTAGAGTCCTTTTTATTGCATTATTATTGTTCATTTTGAGACATTTGACTCTCACCCTTCATTAAAGTTGTCTTATCTTTGAAGTGTATTTTGGAGTGGTAAGTGGGTTGGCTTTGTGACTTGAAGAGATGCTCAACTAATCAAGACGATTACCCTATTTCTCGCTCTGTTTTTTTTTCCCTTCTTAAACAGAGGATATACTTAGATGATATGATCTTCTGATATGAGGATAAAGTGCAGGTAGATAATTGCCTACTAGAAATGGTCTTTGAAGTCAAGAAAATTCTATTGTGAGAAAGCATGCGATTTTCACATTTATGTTAATATCATCATACTGAATTTGTTTCCATATAATAGTACCTAATAAGTTGGCCTACTCTTTAGGCCTCTGATCAACATCATTAAGGTTGACAAATAATTGAATAAGATCCTTTTTCTTTTTAATTGTCACTCTGATTTTACTACATTTGTGAATTGTTTTCCCGGATTTATGTAGTGAAATTGATTTGTGGCCATTCTTTATATCTTTCCCTTTCCTACTATCCCAGACCATGAATTTGTTTTGCCTACTTTTCTAAATACCTTGTTGATTTCTTAATTGCATTATGGCTTGACGTATGCTTGTGCTGCTTTTTTCTCTTGCAGGTGATTTTTGTTTGATTGTCCAAAACTGATTATGCCTGTCATTATTAATTATCTTAGCCGTTTTTAGTGTTCACTATTCATCTCACTTCTCTTTTGCATTTCTTGTATTTAGTTGAAAATGCTGGTGAAGCCTTTTCCAAGCAACTAGTTGTTGGCCACCAAGCTAGCTGTCCTTGGAAGGGAAATAGCTGCCCTGACAGCTTGGTGCAGTTCCCTCCAACCCCTCAGTCTGCCTTAATTGCAGGATATAAAGATAGATGTGATGGACTTCTGCAATTTCAATATCTTCCTGTTATTTCTGTATCAGCAATTGAACAAATGAGGGTTTCTCGAGGGCAGCAGATTGATCGCTTTCTCTCCCAGTTGCAGAACTTTGCTGCTGGAGAAGGAAATTGTAAGTCAGACAGTATACCAGAATATGAAGCTTCTCGAGATTGGGCACTCTGTTTATATTCTCGTGTAAGATTTATTTATGCCCCTTTCCTGCGGGAATCTGCTGATTATTCATTTACATTATGTGAATTTGTCTGGCTTTAGTTGTTTCTGTTTGATTTGTCTATTTCATCTGACAGGCCCAAAGGCTTATAAGCCTTTGTGGATGGGAGCCAAGGTGGCTTTCAAATGTTCAAGACTGTGAAGAGCATTCTGCTCACTCAGCAAGAAATGGGTGTTCCTTTGGCCCTGCTCATGCCCAGGTTCGTATTTCACATGAACCTGTACCAAGCATGAAAGCTCACTCTTCTTCTGGCAAAAGAGAGACTGGGAAGGCTAAGATGCTAGCTGTAGATTCTAGAAGTGACTTCAGATCACCTTTACTGGATTGTAGCTTGTGTGGTGCTACCGTCAGAGTATTGGATTTCTCAACTGTACCAAGGCCTGTTCGTTTTACTCCCAACAACATTGATATTCCTGATGTGAGCAAAAAGATGGCATTGACACGCGGAGTAAGTGCAGCCAGTGGTATCAGTGGTTGGGTTGCTACTGATGATGCAGAGAAAGAACTGATTGAAGACCGGGATGAAGTGGCAACAACAGATGAGGGGAAACTGCTGCAACATTCAGAAGTTGATCTGAATCTTACAATGGCTGGGGGTTTGTCTTTTACTCAGGCAGACAGGACAACAATACCTGAAAACAGTCATAATGCAGACATGGGAAGGGATTTGATGATTGGTCAACCTTCTGACAGTGAAGTTGGTGATCGAGCAGCGTCATATGAATCAAGAGGACCTAGTTCTCGTAAACGGAGCTTGGAAATAGGTGGAAGTTCAGATGATAGAGCACACTTGATGATGCAGCCAGCTGATAGTGTTGAAGGAACTGTAATTGATCGTGATGGTGATGAAGTCACAGATGGAAGACAATTTTCTGCTGGGCCCTCAAAACGTGCACGAGAAACAGATTTTCTTGACACATACTGTTCTCCATATCAAAGAGACTCATCTGGTGCGGGGCCCAGTCATTCAGTGGGTCTTGAGACTTGTGCAGATGGAAACAGAATTTCTTCGTATCTTCAAGGAAGTGATCAAGTTGTAGGAATCCCGTCAGCTATAGGTTCAACACGTGCATCATCTGTTATTGCAATGGATACTGTTTATCATGATGCTGATGATGACTCTATGGAAAGTGTTGAAAACTACCCAGCAGATGTTGATGATGCTCATTTCCCGTCTTCTAGTACATATGGCAATCTGGACGTGCATGAGACATCAGAACTTAATTATAGCAATCAGGGACAGCAAAGCATCTGTTTCCGACCTGCTACAGAAGTAACTGCTGGAGAAATGGGTGTCAGCAGTACAAATGATGGTGAAGAAATTTTTAATGCAGAAACAGTGGTGGCTCATGCTAGGGATGGTTTTAGTTTTGGTATTAGTGGCGGAAGTGTTGGTATGTGTGCTAGTCATGAAGCTGAAATCCATGGTGCTGATGTTTCTGTTCATAGAACAGACAGTGTAGTTGGTGATGTAGAACCTAGAGTAGATTATGCTGAAAATCAAGGTCAGACTGGTGAATCTGCTCCTGATCCTGATTTAATGGACGAGATTGTCCCCGATGATCTAAATAGGGAAGATCCTCATGGTGATAGCCATGAGATGTTGTCTCAATCGTTGGAAAGGGCTGATAGTGGCTCAAAGATAGATGGCCTGACAAAGGCTGAGTCGGTTGAAAGTGGTGAAAAGGCTAGCCAGAGCTGCAAGATAGCCCTAGATACAAATGCCCATCCATCTCATTCTTGTAATGTAAACATTTGTTCAGGCTATGAAGCAACTGATAAAGAAGTCACTAAGGCTGGAAAATCATCATTTACAAACAATTGTCTGCATATAGAATCAAATTTTGCTAATGGTATAGGTACGCCTTCCATTTTCATTATCCCATTTCTGCCTGGATTGCACTCACACATGGATACATGTTAAGCATTGTAAATACGGTGCTGAATTCATACACATATCTTCTTGCTTCCTTCTTCTTTTTGGAAATCTTCTTTGGTACAGCTTTCTTAATGTTCATTTTTATATAGTAGACTCTTTGACATGTAGTTTGCAATGTAAGACTAAAACTAGACATTAGGCTTATAGTTTTTTTGATCGGTCGTCCTTTTTTAAGTGCTAAAATCCATATTTGGCAAGCTTTAATGTTGTTAAGAGACAAGATACTGGGTGCAGTTTGCTATTGGAGGTGAGTTAAATTGTTCTTGGACTTTTTTTGTTGTTGTATATAATTTTATACATGTACTAAAGACAATATCAGGTACTGGAGAAATGTTTGTAGACAAATTTCTTGAGTGTTTCAGTTCGGAGGCATGCCCCCCATATTCTTTTTTTTTCTTCTGGCTATTTTGTTAATGTATGCTCTTTGATGTTCAGGGCCTCCAAAGGGCGAAAGCAATTATGAAGAAACTATGGAGTTTGACCCAATTATTTATCACAACCAGTTCTGCCCATGGGTCAATGGAAATGTAGCTGCTGCTGGTTGTAATAGTCACGGATCTGGCAGCAATGCTGATGCTGATGCATTATCTGGGTGGCAGCTAACATGGGATGCACTGGATACATTACGAACTGTGGGACAAATTCCAGTTCAGACAGTTCAGTCCGAGTCAGCAGCTTCTTTGTACAAGGTCAGTTATTTGTTTCCCCTGGAATTGATAAATTTGTCAGATTGTCAAGCAGTTGGAGGGATCTTTCTTGCAGAATCTTCTTCACTATTAGAAAATAATTAATTAAACTTGGATGGTGCAGGCTTCCTCCCTGTAGATAACAGGAAAACTCTTCATGATTTCTCTGCAATTTGAACTTATTCTGTCAATTTAGTAATAACTTATCCAATTACCACGTAGTAACCGTGTATGCACCTTTCTTTATCAAATCTCATTGTAAATTGTTGACAAGTTATCAATCTGTCTCATTTGGTCTAGAGAGAATATTAATGGAGGATCTGCCTCTTGTCTTTGGTGGTTTCTCAGTATATTTATCTTCATATCTTTCCCATTCAAGTTTAGACTTTAAAAGGAGTAAAAGCATTTGCTAATTAAATTGCATGAATTTTTGTTTTTTAACAGTTTCTTGGTTATAGTTTTTTGGCTGTGTTTTGTGATCCTTTTTAAAACTTTGTTGACAAGTCTTTGTAGCTTATATTTTCTCTATGTTGCCTGGAGTTCAATATTGTCATGGATTTTCACAGGATGATCATCAAACTCCTGGACAGAAACTCATTCGACGGCATTCTATGACCAGAAGCCATGGGCAGCATTGAGATTTAATCCAAATGACAAAGGTATGTATAATTATAGACAAGCAGATTAAGGGCAACTTTGATGGATACTCATTTTGCTTCTCTTTGCAATGTCAAGTACTGTTTTCTACTTCAAGCACACTGCCATTTGTCAATGGTTTGAAAAGTGGATCTGATGTATGACGTATAGAGGACTAATTGTATGCTAAAATCAAATAACTAAGGAAAATATAATATATATTGTTGAATATCAATGGAACCTACTATTAAATATAAGAATATTACATTTATCATCTTAATCAGCATTATAATTGTGTTCAGGTACCTAATAAACATGTAGATTTAATGGCAGTGTATGTAGGCTATTCATGTCAATTCTTCTCATTTTGCTTTCTTCAAGATGATAATTAATCTCGCCACTAGATCCCACTTAGTTTAATTTTTTTGCTGGCATGTCACCTTTTTCTTATCTTTAGCAAGTTTTTTCGGAAACATCTTTTCAGCTTTTTTCTTTGCCAGCATGTCATCTTCCACAGCCACCCTCTTTTTCTTCTTATTTCTGGTGAGACCATCTGTATTCCAGCAAGTTCTACCGTGGTCTCTCTCAACTGCCTGTCTCAGTAGTCTAACTACTGTTGTTTCCTACCTCTGGCCTGGTTATCATGCTGTTGAAGTGTTCTTTACCCGTGGTTTTGACGCTTCTTCCTATTTCTTTTCCTGTTTTTTGGGCACTTTTTGTTGTTTCAAAGTCCCATCCTTGGCTGTTTTTTCTGCTTGCACTGCTTTTTGCCGATAATATCCCTTCAACTCCCAAAGGCTGCTACACTACCTTCACGGATAAAAGGTGGCAGCTTTTTATTCCTTTCTTAATTAGGGTTTAACCAAAAAAAAGAGAGAGAGAGAGAGAAAGGAAATACAGAAAAACCCAGGAAAACAAAAATGAATAATGCAGGTAATTGCAAATTATCTTCTAGTATTTCATCTTTCAGTTAGAATTTATACCCTAACTGATAATAGAAGGTATCTATTTATCAGCTTAGGAAGGAATCTTGAATATCTTAGGAATTAAAGAGTATTATTTGTATTCTCTTAATTAAGAATATATTTATGATGAGAATATATTTGACCTAATAAATAGGGAATAATTGCACTACGAAACTTACACAGGACCCAAATAAAGATGTAGCCTTAATAGATTTGTGTTTGTGGATGTAGGCTTTGCATGTACTACCTTTTAAATTCGTTCTCTCTTTCCTTTTGTCTTTACTTCTACTTCAGATCTTCATTAACATCAATGAAGAAGATTACAATTTAAGTTAAATTAAAAAATTTTAGCTTCACACTAGCATCTTCTAGAAATCCCATATAGGGTTTCCAAAGAATTATGCATCGCACCTAGTACTTAGAAATCACTTATAATATTTAAGAATCACTTTTAGGTGAGAAAGTATCACACTTTTTAGTTTGAAATTCCTAACTTGAAAGCTCTCTTCACTCTCTGGTAATTGAAGCGTATAATCTTACATATCAATTTTGCACTCATCATCCTAATCTTATCCAAATAAAAATTGAGTCATACTATAATTAGGATTCTTATATGTTTTCTTGTGTAGGATCTAGTCACGAGATGACTCATAGGAAAATCCTCTTTTGTTAGAGTTCTTCCCAAATTTAGTTCTAATATGATACGGTATCGGTCAGTACTGTCTACCGTTTCAAATAATTTTATAAAATTATAAAATAATATATGAATTTCATAAAATTACAAAATAGTCTCTGTTCACACTAATGGATCCAAATCAATGAATCTTTAGTACCATTATATGAAGCAAAATTATACTTAGGAATAGTAGACCCTCTGGCTTGCCAACGCTTCTTTCCTCCCTTTGGTCTCTAGTCTCTACAGGTACAGCTATTGTTCCCCACCTCATCATTATTACCTCGCCCTTCCGGTTGTGCAGAATCTCCTCCAGCTGTGAGTTCAAGAACTTTTTGTTGGACCGTTGGTAGTCCTTCCCCATAGACAACCTTTGATCGATGTTTCTCATGAGTACATCTGTTCAACTTGACAAGTCTATAGAGTCAACTACGATGACAGGCTCTAATACCAAATTATTATGTGCTTGTGTAGGATCTTGTCATAGGATGGCTCACAGGGAAATCCATTCTTCTCTTGCTAGTGTTTTTCTCCTAAGCCCTATGATTGCTGTTTAGAAAACTCGTCCTTGACAAACTTATGTCAACTATTTTTACAGAAAATTTCTCACTTATTCATTGTCATGCCTTTTAAATAGACGGGAAGTAAAATAGAATATGGATATGCTAAGTTATTCTCCTATTAAAAATAGACTTACGACAATAATAGACTTCCTAAAGAAGATCACTGCCGAGATGAGCACTGCAATTACTTCCTAATCAAGGTGATCTTGTATATTTCTTTCCTAAGTATGCATCTTGCATTTCAAATTCTTATTATTCCTTTATAGACTTAAATTTTAATTCAACAAGGACAAAGTTAAATAAACTAAAATTCCTTTTTCAAATTAAGGAAAATTTGTAATTAAGAAAATAACTATGTTAATTTTTAATTTGCATCAGAATGGGCTCATCTTCAATTTAATATTTGTTCATAGCTATTTATGGTCTTGCATATTGTGGTGCAATTAACAAATAAGATGAATTCAGGAGTTTTAAGTTTCCTGCAAACCATCTCTGCGTGGCACATGTTATACATGTAGCCTACGTCAAACTGGCATATAGAGTGCAAGACATGCTTAGAATCCGAGGTTAGTAATGCTAAGCTAACATTCGCCTCACCCACTGAGATCCTTATTGCTTCTTGTGCTACCTTTTACTGTGAGGCTAATGTGGCTTCCCGTCTGCTGCTTGAGCCTGTTTGGCATCACTCATCAAAGTCTGTCATCTGTCCTTAAACTTCCTTCAGGATCCATTCCAGCATGCCTGTTGATTCTTACGCAGCTTAGATGCGTATATGCAAGGTGGCACAGATTGCCATAGTGCCTGAAGTAGCCAATGTCAATTGTCCTGATACATTTTTATGTATAATAATTTTTGGTTCATCTTT
The DNA here is from genome assembly GCA_027123425.1 of Erythroxylum panamense. NCBI lineage: Eukaryota > Viridiplantae > Streptophyta > Magnoliopsida > Malpighiales > Erythroxylaceae > Erythroxylum > Erythroxylum panamense. Next base: position 28,448,904 of record JAOTIZ010000003.1, on the reverse strand, counting down.
TCATATATGCTCACGTGTCCATTATAACATCTGCATTGCTTGATCTGAATTTTGTAGACTGTTTTTTACTGTCTATTGCTTGTGACACTTTGGTTGACTGTTTAGTTTGAATTTATTTATCTATGTAGTTCAACTTAATATGGGTTTCAGTTAGTAAGATTAAACCACATGGTCACTTCTCTATGCCAATCAGCCTGACATTCATTCTTGCGACTAGTATACTTATTTAAATTAGCAATTTGTTCAATTAGTATAGTGAGTAGGTGAACGTAGGCTATTTATGAGACCTGAATGCTACTTGCTAACCGATGTTCTTGTCCCCTTTTCCAGTTTTCTTACAATTGCATATATAATCCTTGTAACTTCTGGCAACATTTGGTATTATGTAGAATGGAACCCAGTAATTCTGATCACGTGCTATTTATGCTATGTGGAGGTCTCAAACATTGTCAATACCAGAATTAACTTGGGATTCACATTTGCCATCATGTCAGCTGGTGATGAAAGCCGTGAAAGTTAGAGAACCCTTGTATTACTTTGATGTCTCTTTAAGATTCTGTTTATGCTCAGATGTCTAATGATACTGGTTTATGTAGCAGAACTTCTGCTCATGCATTTCATTTTCCTCGACTTGACCAATTGGCAATGCACTGCTTACCAGATTCTATCAACTCCATATTATTGCTCCTATGTTTCCAAAATTTGGCTTTCTGGTTTCTAAGTGGATGTTCACGGCGTTGGTGCTGTTCTCTGCAAAAGCACATCTAGGAACACTAACAATAATGGAACTATGTATGATAACTCTATATGGCACTCATCTTACTCTGCCCCCCTTCCTTCTTTCAGAATCTGTTCACGATCACCTTATGTTTGCTTCTCTTACAGAGTAAGAAGATGGCTGGAGATGGACGGACATTGCTTATTCTTTACTTATCGTGTTTGATGAACTTTAGGCGTTCGCAAGATTAATCCAATTATAGATTGAAATAATTTGCGAATTTTGCCATATACAGTGCGTCTATAATTCTGTTTTGGTTAGATTTTTGGCGTTTTTATATTTACCCTTTCCTGCTCTTTTTCTGTTTTATATAGGGCATATGTTTTATATAGGGCATATGTCCCAACTAAGTATTCTTGAATGTAACTTTATTATGAGATCTAACTTTTACAGTTTTTCTTACCTTCGTGGGAATAGGATGATTATTCTTAGGAATAGAATATACGAGGAATATAATGAAATGAGTATTATTTTGTTTGATTTATTGCCAAAGAAGTTTTATGCCAATATTTGGATTGAAAACATAAACTTGGAATGATAAAAGAATAATTAATAAAAAATCAAAATATTCATTTTAGCCATCATTATTATTATTATTATTAGTGATTTAATTTATTTCTTATTATTATTAATTAGGATTATTATTTTTATTAATTTTCATATTATTGATTTTATTATTCTTATTATTAATTTTCTTCTTCTTATTATTATTATTATTAAATTTATTATTCTTATTATTATTTATTATTATTAATTTTCTACTTATTATTATTTACTATTAATTATTTTCTTATTATTAATTTTCTTCTTATTATTATTATTATTACTTTCATTTTTTATAAAATTTATTATTATTATTAATTTTCTTCTTATTATTAATTAGGATTATTATTATTATTATTATTATTATTGTTATTATTATTATTAATTTTCTTCCTCCTCGTACTCCTCCTTCATCTTCAAATTTTTTTTATTATTAATTTTCTTATTATCTTTTGACTTTTCAACATATTCTAGTGGTTAATTTTTGC
>JAOTIZ010000003.1:28424228-28435638 GCA_027123425.1 Erythroxylum panamense | reverse complement strand
AATTAGCAAGTTGGGCATGATAGACATCTTTGCACCAACTTGAGGGGGAGTGTAGAGAATCCCATAATAATAGATAGAATCCCATAATAATTGATAGTCCCTTAAGGGATTATCCTTATAGAGTATCCTTAGCTGTAATATCTAGCTATATTAGGGATATTTCCAAATAAGGAGTCATCCTAATTAGGAAGACTCCCATAACTATGTACCCTAGCTCTATATAAGCATAGCAGTATCTGTACATCTTTTTTTCATCAACTGAATAAAAGTCAGCAGCTTTTACAATACTCACATACTGTGATATTCAAATGTTCATTATGTTTATTTTATGTCTAATAGGCATTCCACTTACTTAGTATTTGTGGGAGAAAACTTGGAATGGTGAAGAAGTAAAAGCTAGAATGTGGTAAATCATTCTAGGGTTGGAGTTATGTCTATTGCAGCATTTATGTTGCTATGGTTTTGCTATCTACCGGAGGATTTTGGGAGTTATTCTCCTAAACATGTTCGATAGAAACTTATTAATATATGATAATCAATCAGCATCACACTTTGTTTCTATTGTAATTTATCATGCGATGACAAATTGGACTTCAACTATCATTTCCTTAAAATGAAGATTGTATCTCAATAGCTGTTTATATTTGCTCACAGCTTATGCAATTCATTTGGCCAATCTTTTCACTAAATTATTGAAATATTTGGTAATCTTATACCTTTGTATTGTAGGGTTTAAGATAATACAAATTCTCCAACTTAAAATAGTGTTAAATCTTAAATGTTGATATGAATTTCGGAATTCAACTGCAACTACTATATGTTTTCATATATATAATATTCATAATATGATTAACTAATCCAGTTACGTTTCAGTTCCCGTCATCATAAGGTCAATATAACATGAAGGTTAGCTTTGTACCACAGTAACAATAAATTACAAAAGTCAGCATTCACTACCCAAAAGTTCTTCCACGAAAAGCTATAATGTGGGATGGATTCTCAAGTTTAGAACTTACGTTTCCAATGCAACAGCATAATTTGGAGTCATTAAAAACTACTGTGGAAGTTGGTTTATGTGTTTTTCCTTATATTAGCAAACTGTAGTTTCTCAATTGTAATCTTGAAATAAAAATGAAAGATTCTGTCTTTTTTGTTATCTATTTCTAATTGTAAAACATCCGATTCTGATTACATAAATTTGATGGATTATACAGGCAGTTGTTGAGTGTGAAGGTGAATCCATCGATTTGAGTGGTGATATGGGAGCCGTAGGACGGGTAATGATTCCAGATAACACATCTGGTAGTTGTGAAATGTACTTAGACTTGAAGGGTAACTATTTCTTCTTCTATGATGATGATTGTTTCTCTTTACAGTAATTATAATGCGTATCTTCTTCCATCTATCATTAGCTTTCTCTCTTAGAATCACAGCTATCTGAATACTTCTAGTGGGTGGTAAATCTTCTTACTCGATTTAAGAAATAAAAAAATATCTTTCCTGTTTATGTTCAGAAACCATTCTGCGCTTTAGCTTAACTGTCTTAATTTTCTATTTAAATGTGTTATAATATTTGTCTGTATATGTGTTTTCACTCTTCTTGCTTGTTTTCCTTTCCCTTCACTTTCAAAGTTGTATACTTTTCTCCATGTTGAATATATTGTCTCCACTGAGCTTGAGTCTACATCTGATTGGCATGGTTTTAATTTATTTTGGATTTCAGGAACAATTTACAGAACGACAATTGTTCCTTCCAGGACATTTTGTGTTGTATGTTATCTCTACTTTTTAATATTTAAAAATGACAATTGGAGGCTAAAAAGCCCCTCAATTTTATATTTTGTTATTCAGTTCTTTCAGAAATAACGTATATCTCTACTTCTTCAGGTTAGCTTTGGCCAGTCGGAGGCAAAGGTTTGTTGACTGATCATTTGCCTTTTGGGGTCTCTTATGTGTGGTGGTCTAATTGTGCATCATTTAGAATAATATGCGCTTAATCCATATTTTTATAAAAATTGGTTGCCTTGTTACTTTTTTACTTTGGTCCCTATCCATTGTCTGAAACTGTGCTGTGGGTCAAAAAAAAAAAAAAGAAAAAGAAAAAAAGTCATATGGTTTCTCTAGGTAACTGCTTGTATTATAACTTGTTTTGTTTTCTCATCAGATAGAGGCTATTATGGATGACTTTATTCAACTAAAACCACAGTCAAATGTCTATGAAGCTGAAACTATGGTTGAAGGTCGGGATTCTTAAATAACATTCCTAAGGCAATTGGTTTCATTTTCAAGTGCTTGAAATGTCAATCACCCACCCTCACCCAGAAAAAAGATGAAGAAAAAAGCACACATGCACTTCCACTTGTGGACAACTACTTTGTTATTATTCTTCTCTGACATGAAGTGGGGTTTATTCTTTACTAAGAATACGGTGTATGACAGGAACACTCGAAGGTTTCTCTTTCGATTCTGAAGAAGAACTAGATGTGAAACCCAAAGGTTCCTCTCATCAATCTGATCAGAATGAAGGCATTGCAGTACCAACAGACGGGAAAAGTAAAGGGAAAGCTGAGAAATCATCAGTATGCTCACTCTCTCTTTCTTTGTAGATCAAAGTTGTTACTATCTCAATCTTTTAGGATATTGATGTTTCATTTTTTGTGCTCCAGGGAGTTGTACAGAAAAAAGGTAAGACCAAAGTTGGAAAGCCGCACTCAACAAAGAAAGCGAAAAAGAAGGTTTTAGTATCCAAAAGGGCTAAAACAAAGAAATAAGGGCTATTCGCATCCAAAAGGTTTTAGTATCTTGCACTCGCAGAATAATGAGTGCAGTGAGTGTAGAAAAAGTATGTCCACAGATTCTTTTCCCTACAGGTACTTTTTTAAGTAGACAAGGATATCCAAGGTCACATTCTTACTAGTTTGTTCCTTCAAATGCAAATCCTTATAATAGTAATCGAATCATTTAACTGCAAGCACTTTTCCAATCGGTTTACCTGATAAGTCCCGTATGTGGCTAACCAATTGCATCAACAGCTTAGAGAAGTAATACATTTCAAGCAATAGATGCTTATGCACAATACATAAATTTAATAAGATATAGAGCTGTTCTCAGCTGTCCTGTTCTTCATGATAATAAGTCTATTGCCCGTTGGATCGATCTAGGCAACAATATTTTGGACTGAATGGGTCTGGTAAGTAATTTACTTCCGCAGCAATAAAGCGAGGATAAGGAGAAGGATCGACCCTTGGAGTGGTAGGATAATGGTTGAGGAGGAAACTAATGGCGCGGCTTCCCTACTCCGGGTACTATGAATAACTGGAGGTACAGTCCTGACTCTGCAGGATTAGAAATTGTTAATTCCTTTCTTTGCTAGGACATGGTGGGAAAAAGAAATAGCAAGAGTTTGCATAATAAAGATGAATAATAGTTGTACTCCTGATCGAATAATTGATATTATGTGAGAAAGGCAGTGTGAATGAGCAATGCATACCCGTTACCATTTGTAGCAGTTGTGGTTGGGCAGAAAATGATGGCATATTCATAAGCTTTGCAAGTAAAAGTGCTGGTGGCATCATCGAAAGCATAGCTGTAAGCCTTTGGACAAGCTCTCTTGAAAATGTCGGAGTAAAATGAAGGTCGACATGTGGCTGGGTTTGCAAACTCTCCACTGCAGCAGTACTGGTCCAGCCCAAATGCCTCACAAGCACTCTTGCATGCAACCACTTCCCCTCCCTCATCTCCATTTTCCTCATCACCATTTACGACCTGAAGTTCCTTTGGGCAACCTTCAATGATGTAATGTCAGACATACAAGTCTGTTGCTAAATAGTATTGAATATTGTTCTTATGGGAAATTACGTACCCCTGTTGATATCCAAAACACAACCAGTAGCATTACATGACGAAGCACCGTAGACACCCACAGGAGCTGCTATGAGAGGCAAATTGTAGCCATCGACGAAGCTTACATCGTAGAAATCTTTGTCATCGGGGGCTGATGACCTCCCCAGCGTTATCTCGAATAATGACGCAGGTGGAGTGGCACCGCTTCCATCGCATTCCAGCCTTCCTCCACAGTCTCCAGTTTGACATGTCCCCATCCCAAACTCGTCGAATTTACAACCTGTTCTCGCCCATATCCGACCAGACCAACCAGGAGCACTAGGGATTTGCACAGTTTGTCCAGAATCCAACTGGAACCCTGTTGTAGGAAGTTGGGCGGTGCCTGAACCAGCAAGTGTGCCAGGCCATATGGTATAGGGGCAGTCATTTGTTATGGTGAACGAGCACGAGTAACAAGAAGAGAAGAGGAGGCATAAGCAGTTAAAGATGGCCAAGTAGAAAGCAACAGCCGAGGACCTGCAGGATGGTATCCCGTTCATGTTCATTTTGAGTCCTATCATTAGCGTAGGGTATGGGGGATAGATAGGGTGGCATTTTGCATGCAAGGCCTAGTACCTATACATAAGTACGTAGCTATAGGCATGAAGAATCTACAAGGAAGAGTGAAATTGTCTGAAGGCTGACAAATCAAAACCTGAAGGGCTACGTTGCTTAATTTGCTGAACGTCCCAGCCGCAAGTGGCCGCATTAAAAAGTGATTCCTTTCTTTCACATGATATTTGCATTGCATGCAAACCTCTTCTCCGTTTTCATTCAGCTCACGTTCAGTGTTAAGGTCAAGGAATCAAGGCTATCTCTGCCAATATAATTCCTCCTCCAACGTCAACAAAAAGAAAAGGAACCGAACCACAAAATTTTCATGAAAGAGAAACGAATAGATTTCTTGCCAAACCTGAAAAGGAATTTACTTGGGAAAAAAGAATGCCATAGACAATTTCAGAGATTTGATTTTAGGGCAAAGTATCGATCCCATTTTGGGAAATTCCTAATACCTTATAAGGTGGATACAATGGAAACCCTTCATGAAGACCCTAGGCTTAATTGATAAATAAAATTACACTGCCTACACACGAACGAGAAGGAATGAAAAGATGCATGGGGAGTCCTGCATGCACACCGTTGACTGAAGACACGCCCATTATTAGCCAAGCATGAGAAAGAGAGCCCTTAGACAGACAAGCTTGCTCCTTCCTAGATTTAAGTAGAACACCCTATGCAGCGTCACGTAATTCTCATGCATCCAAATTCTGATTAGTCTGATACTATCATCTTCAACGAGCTTCTTGCTGCTGCAGTCAATGTCCAATAACCAAATACTAATGGATCACCACTGTTGATCAGATCACCCGTTTTATTGTGTCAGTCTTTCATCCACCACTCAATTTTTCAAAACATTGTCCCTGACCATGGATGACACACCCTTTGCCTCAGATACTTGACATCTAATCATTTTAAAAGCAACAGGTCACAATGACATCAGGTCGCAAGAAGGAATAATAGGAGAACTTAATTAAGTAAGACAGGATGCAGATAGCTTAAATTTGGAGAGCAAAACTAATTTTAAAGTCATCAAAGATTTACAATCAGATCAAAAACAGCGTCTGACATCAAATCCCATGAATACCAGCAAACTAATGAAATTTAAAATCAACATAGAGATTACAATACCGAAACTGCCCAAAAGTCCAAAGAAAATAAGGTTCTAGAAGGTAGTAATGTAGCAAAATTTTAACCAAGATAGGATTAGATGTAATTTACACCTTGAAATTACAAACAGCCTCTGGATTCAATCCAATGCATTGATATGAACAGAAACCATTACCTAGCATTTTAGTGCAAGTCAATCAGGAGACATGACCAGATGTCTGCAAGTTTAACATGCTTCATAACTATGGGGTAGATGGGGGAACCCTTAACCACAGTCGGAGTAAGTGCACTTCATAATTCTACAGCAAACCTTAAAGGTCCCACGCTGTCCAACATATCTAGTTGACCCAATCAATTTACTTTCTGCAACCAGAAAATTGTAGCAATTGAGCACATACATCCCTTCCCATGAAATCTGATCAAGCATAAAGAATTTGTTGACTCTATAACCACAACTGCAGTCGAACATCAATTGAAAAATACAATAAGGGTTCCATCATTCAAGCAAAAGGCAAAAGATCGCTGAAGTCTTCCTCCTTGGCATCAACACTTAACTGTAAACTAGCGTGTCATTCACCATTGTAATATAAGTTACCTACAAAGAAGGTTAAAAAGATCAGTTTGTGCACGTTATAAAACATCATTTATTTGCCATAGAAAAATTCTTGTAAACCATCCTGAATCGCACACATTTCAGGCCCTGCAAAAATTAACATGTACTTCAGGTGATCATGTATAGAATCAACAAAAAATGAGAGAAGCGAGCAGGTGATCACAAGATCCTCTTAACCTGCAATTAAAAGAGTCAAGCACAGTATTTCAACCAATCAAAAACTCTATTTTACAGAAGACCTCAAGAAATTCTTTGCTGCAATGTCAAAGGCAGCTAAAGACTATCCAAGAGCAACAGATCTTGATTTGAGTTACAAGATACTAGTAAATCAACAAGGTCAAAATAGAGGGAACAAGTTTTAAAAAAAGAAGAATCACTAATAGAACAATACATCCATACTAAACATACATACACAAGATATAAGTATACGCATAAGACAAATTGGAGAAAGGCCTTATGCAGGACTGAAAAGTAAAGCAAGTAAATAAGTTGAAGCTAAGGACAGCACAATCGTAATGTCCCCCAAAAATCAGAAAGCGTCAGTTCAGTCATTAAATTTCGGATTCCCATTCAAGTGTCATAAATGAAGGAACAGATACCTCATTCAAGCGTTAAGGGACAGAACCTAATAAGAATATCCTACAAGAAGTGAAGCTATGCTTACGGAAGTGCTACGTTACATTAAAGGAATAAAGAGTTACTACAGGCAGGACACATCAAGTCCATCATTTAGAGTGCTGACAGTTCAAGTTATCCAAATTGGTTCCATGATAAAAGAAAAAGACTAGGAAAAAACTTCTTAAGGAACAAGAAGAGTAAAAGGAGAAAACGTTATTTCAATTATCTGATAGGGATATATCTAGCTCGAGTCCATGCCATCTCTGACTTGGCTATAGATGGGACTGACTGCAGAAAAAGATCTCTCGAAAGGAGAGGAATGAAAATGCATATCACGCCTGCGTTTAAAAGCACAGCTATCAGTGGGGGAATTGTCAGCATCAAGCTTCCGGCGAACTCCTCGGACAGCCTGTTCCTCCACAGGAGAAAGGGGGAAAATCTGGCCACTTGCTCGACAAAGGGAATTATGGTTATCGTACAAAATTCTCTGATCACAGTTCTTGTCACAAATGTGGGTAAGGCCAGTTAGTTTGCAGCGGAACATGTTTCCACATACATGTTCATTTTCACATTTCCAATCGCAATTGTGGACAGGGACTGGCCCATCTCGGCCCAGAATTGAAGACAGATAAATAACGTTGCCTGGTTCTGAGACCACAGACTTTCCATATACCTCCATTGCTTCTGTGCGACGTGAAAGGTCTTACTGAAATGATTCTGCAAAGCCCAAAATAATCCAGAAAAAAGGGGTCAAGCTTGAGAGAGAGCAGAAGGACCTCTTTAACTCCAAAACAGGGTTTACAATTTTGAATGCCTTCCTTCTACTTTTATGTTTCATCACGTTTGCTTCCAAATACTCAAGTGGTTCTACATGTTCACAAACTAGGCTCCGCCTTTCATTCTGTTAACGGAATCTTCCAGCTAAAATTTGTTGCCTTTCCGCTCAAAGGCTAACGTGGATTACAATAAAGACATAGTGGAACGGGAGTCGCAACCAAAAGAAATTAAGACACGCTAACAGTTAAAGGTCGCATCTTTATAAGAAACAAGCTTAAATTTGCATTATGAATGTCATAAACGCTTAGAGAACAAAAAAGATCGAAAGGGTCAACAGTCAACGAGAATAACAGTGCTAACCAGAAACAGATCTGAATTAAAAGCAAGTCTTTCTCCTTAATACTGCACATCCAATCCAACCCAAAAGGCAGATAGAGGCCAGCTTCCGCTCGAATAGCAAATTAATTCCTAATCAAAGTACTGCTAAACGATAGATGCTATCCTACGCTATATTATATACAGATAGCAACAACAAACAAACCCACCCACTGCAAAGGGAGGAGAGAGAGAGAGAGAGAGAGAGAGACAGGGAAGGGCGGTAGCTTACCTGATCGAGGAATAAAAGCCAAAACAAAGAAAGCCAATGACCACCGGCAACCCCTTCACACACCGCACGCGCTCACACTCGCTGAACCTAACAAAATCAAACACCAGGAGAAAATAGAAAGGCAAAAAACAAGAAACGGGGAGAGAAAAAAGACGGGGTAGACATGAGTGGCGTGTGACGTATTTATAGAGAGGAGACTTGAAAAGAGATGGATATGATATGACAGGTTAGGCAACCCAATCCAACCCAACGAAACTAAAAGCTAAAAAGGAAGTAAAATGGGCTTTTATGCATTTCTCTGTACTGGATAGCAATCTTTAGGTAGTCTTAGAGAGAATATATTATTGCTTTGGTGGAAATGCAAGTGAAATGTTGGTCAAATTGCAGCATCTCATCTCATAAAATGAAGCCTAAAGATGGGGATAATGTGCGAAAATGGGTTGTTGACTTCCATCCCTCACGTGCCCAAGGGCTTCATTTCCGATTTTCCCTCGCGTGAACCCCTTTTTTACTTTTTCATGTTTAAAACTATGGACAACTGACACGTGTGTCGAGCAAGTGGCGGACTCGCTTAACGGTTTCTTAATGAAAATGGAAAAGATAACCCCATTAATTATTTACAAGTCATTAAAAAGTTAACAAATTTTATATATTAAATTTCTAAATTTTAATGTTGCTCGTATATAACATTTTAAACTTTACTGTTTACATCAAAATTTAAGTTAAACTTTAATGTTTATGAAATGCTCAAACTAAGCGCTACCTGGATAAAAAAAATTTGACCAAATTTGTAAGTAAAATGTTAATTGACATTTTTTCTACATGCTGTTTTAAAAAAAATTGCATAAGAGTAGGACCTACTTTAGCTTACGTGATATTTTGAATTTAAAATGGAAGTAATTCTTACAATAAGTTAAAACGAATTAAAAATGGAAGTGAGTTTTATTGCCAGTTAAAATGCCCGTGTAGAATTCGGAATTTAAAATAGAATCGTGTTGAACGCTCTGGAATTTGCACAATTTGCACCATTTCGAGAATGTTCAATGTTCACCATTTTTATTGTTCTACAATTCTTAATTTCTCTTTTTTTAAAAGACAATTTTAGTCCCTAATTTCTCTCGTTCTCTTCACCTTAAATTCCTAATTCTTTCTTCTTCTCCCACACTTTGTCTTAGCGTTAGAAGAAACTTGCACGCTCTTCGAATTTAGGGGAAATAAGAAGTTGACAATACATTGTGGTAGGTCCATTGTTTTGTCTGACTTTTATGTTTATTATCTGTTATGGTCCCCTATTTCTTATTGATTTGTACAGTTTAGTTGTTTGTTTGTGTTTATTGTATGTTGTAATCCCCTATTGTCAACCTAAGCTTGAAATGCTTGTTGAGGTGTTTCTTGTATGTTGTGGTCCCCTATTCCTTGATTTATTTGCGAAGACTGGATGTTGGCAAAGATAAAAGTAACATAGTTCTCCACATTTAAAAAGTTGGTACTTGGCATTGAAGTCATGAGATGTTCTTTTCACATATTGAAAATGGGGACACATGATCATTTAAATATTTGATCAGCTCTGTTCATTTGACTAAAACATTGTTTAAGGTGTTCTGGTTATAGGATTCCCACTTGCAGATTAAATTATCTCCTAAACTTCTAATTCACTTAATGAAAATATTAGATTATAGACTATCGTTGAACAAATTGAGCCCACCATATGATAAATGTTGGTGAGAAAATTATGCTTGCTATGTTTTGAAGAACTCATCTTTTCTTGTTTTGTTCGTAACATCAACAACTATATCTTCAATTTTAGTTCTGAAATCTTGAAATATACTCTTAACTTGAAACAAACCATACTCATGAAATGGTATAAATGTTTTCGTTTATGATGCATGATTATTAAGTTTATGGGGATTATTTTATCAATTTATTATGTTACCCTCTAAATGTAAATTGGTACTCCAAGCTTCCATAATTGCATGTAGTAACCATTATAAACTTGATAATATCCTTTAAATGTCGACTTTTTAGTAATACATTTGCCTTTATATATTTGTTTGCAATCTCTAATGCATGAAATATTATAATTTTCATTTGTATTCTAATTTATGTTTTGGTCATTGTGGACACTTTAGGAGGCAATTGAAGTTGATAATGTAACCTTGTGTACAATGAAATGCCTTAAAATAAATATTTTGTTTATTACGTATTGCTTATTTTTTTGACACGTTATTAATAGAAATGGGATTGAAAATATAATTTAATTTTTGGTACAATCACCACCTATCTAATTTAAATGCAGATAGGAAAACCTAAAAGAGAAGTTACTAAAAGTCCTAATAAGGAAGATGGGAAATGTAACATCCCGTTACTGTTAGCAAGGGTATTTTGGTAAATTGGGACAGACTGATGGGGTTTCATTGCATTTACTGATTGAGCATGTTACTGGCCTCTAATTATAGAGGAATAGGTTTATTTCATATGCATTTATTTATAGGTACATGCATTCATGATTTTCCGGCATTGGATTGTGAGCATGAACTGACTGGACTGACTGGATTGAGAGTTAATTGAGAAATTAGAGTTATTGGGTTCAATTGACTGATTTAGAATTGGTTACGAGTGACTGGTAATTTATAGTGGCTTATAGGAAGTTTTCGGGTAATTCGGGAGAAAATGCCCGGACCGGAAATATTTGGGCGACTGACCGATTGACTGTGTAGAACTGAAAGAACTGTCCAATGGCAATGGAAAAATTAGGATTTTACTGATAGGAAATAAATATGTTGCGCCATTGAAATTTAGAGACTGAAATTTGGACTGATATGGAGACTTAGGTCTATAAATAGTTAGGGTTTAGAATATTGGGGAAAATTTCTCTAAGGCAGTTGAATTCTCTTCTTCCCCTACGGTGGCTTCGAATCCTCTCATTGGTGAGGATTTCTTGATTTTCTCTTATGGGTTCTCTCCCTTGTGTTAAGGTTAACTTGTTTACTGTTATTGACTAAGGTTAGAGGCTTGAGATTGGTAGATCGTTGAGTTTGAAGAAATTCTAGGGTTTACGGTGATTTTGAAGGATTTGGAGGATTTGAGCTTGATTGGTAAGTATTTATGGCTTAATGTTGTTATTTATGGTTTTTGGATGCATTTATGGTATTGAATGAGTTAGATTGGGTAGTTGGAATGTTTAATGGAGGTTTAAATGAGTATTAATGGCGGAAATCGATCGGAGAAGACGATCAGACCATCGC